>CAIGQZ010032675.1:5592283-5625893 GCA_903798205.1 Danio tinwini
ACATACATACATACATACATACATACATACATACATACATACATACAGTTCAAGTCAGAATTATTAGCCCTCCTTTGATTTTTTTCTTTTTTAAATATTTCCCAAATGATGTTTAACAGAGCAAGGAAACTTTCACAGTATGTCTGATAATATTTTTTCTTCTGGAGTAAGTCTTGTTTGTTTTATTTAGGCTAGAATAAAAGCAGTTTTTAATTTTTTAAAAACCATTTTAAGGTCAAAATGATTTGCTCCTTTAAGCAATATTTTTTTTCCGATTGTGTACAGAACAAACCATCGTTATACAATAACTTGCCAAATTACCCTAACCTGCCTAGTTAACCTAATTAACCTAGTTAAGCCTTTAAATGTCACTTTAAGCTATTATATTAGAAATGAGTTATAAAAACTATTATGTTTAGAAATAATCTTCTCTCCTTTAAACAGAAACTGGAGAAAAAATAAACAGGGGTTAATATTTCTGACTTCAACTGTACAGATATATATATATATATATATATATATATATAAATACACATATTACATATATGTCTGTTTAGCTGAAAGTTAATTTATATAAAAATAAATGATTTTTTTTAGATTTTATATTGATTTTATTTGTGATAAAATGGGAAGGGGCAAAAGAATAATCCAAGAAAAAGAAATTAAAAAAAAAAAAAAAAAAGAAAAAAAAAGATTTTTATTATGACATAAAATTATTCCTATAACAAGAGTTTTGGTATATAAACTATTGCTACCATAAATTATATTTTAGCATGACTCTACACTGAAACTAAATATTGGATTTGCTATTTTTTAGCAAAACGTAAGTGGTTAAACAAACAAAAGTTGAACATTACTAATTTAATTAGTTTGTTTAAATTCACTCCAAATAAATTGTTTGCAACCACTTACCTTCATAAAAAAAGTAAATCCAATGAACCGTTCAGTGTACAGCAAATTACGTAAAAACGCATTATATTCAAAAATGAATAAACCGCATATTCCAATGCATACTTTTTTTTAACACATTCATAGTTCTGATGCCATGAAAAACCCCTTTCGTTTTGTACACGTAGACAGAGATCACTCTTTCTCCAGCTAAAATCAATCCACTTCTCCGCTTCACAGCCCTGAGGACATGACACCTGACTCTAGCAGTGTTGAGCAAACACTAAAGACAGCCGTCTGTACGATTGTTCACAAAGTGTTTACATTGTCCTCAAACCATTAAAACAGATCAGATCATTGCTCACAAAAAGACCTTTAACACAAGAGAAAACCGATATATATTGAGCCACTCTTTTTAAAGAGGCCATGCATTGTTCCAACCCAGGCTCATTATGGATACGTAGCCCTATATACACATTTCTGGAGAGAGCGAAATACATCACAGAAGGTCTTTTTTTTTTTTTGTTGCAAGTTTTTGGTTTCGCAAATCCACCAGAAGCCTCTGTGTACATCTAAATTATGCTCAAATTTCTCTCGCAAGTGCCATTCGTGCCTGCTGTTCTCTCATTAATCCACTAGAGGCCGCTCTCAACTGACTGACTTACTGACTGATTCTCCCACCTACCCCCTTCACTAAACCCAACCGATAGTGTTTTCAAAAGCAATCCAGAAAAAAGAAAAGCCCTTGCGGCAGCCTGATTTTTACCACATTTTCAGATCCTCACCCTGTTTTTTTCTTGTTTATTAAATTTTTGCCTTCTGCTTTTGTTTTACCTGCTTTCTGAAACCGTTCTTTGCCGGACTTGTCGCTGTCGACTCCGCTCTGCGTCTCAAGTGTTCCGACATACGCAGTAAGCCACTAAGCAAACTGTCGACAGTGGAAAAGCCGCCCACACGGAATTAAATGTGGTCAGTCGGTAGCGCGAAAAGAAACAGAAGCCATCGCGGCATAATACCACCCAATAGCATTCATTTTAAAGATGAAATGCGTCATACGAACCTCTGGCTACATAATTCGCTCTCTCCAGAAATGTATACGGGGCTACGTATTCACAATAAGCCTACATTGCATTGTTGTATGAGCTCCACTTATAATGTTTGCAACTTATGTACATAGAGTAATAATGTAGTAGGCTTTTCTTGTCTATTGCAATCTGTTTTGATACATCTGCAGCATTTAAGACTTTGTAAGACAGTAAATGCCTACTTGTTACTTTATTTAAAGCAGCTATAAATATGACCCATAACAGAATGGAGAACATATGTTCGCTATTAACTATGAACTCCTATTGCACTGCTTATTAATAGTTGTTAATAGCAGTTCAGGTAATAGAATGGATGTAGAATAAATATCCACCATGATAAAAAGCTGTCGTATAAACTAATTGAACCAATTAGCAGTTAGCAAAGAGGTAATCAGTCTTACTTTTTTCATTTAAAGTATTGTCAAAGTAGAAGTTTTTTGTTTAATAATTATTGCCAGTGTTGGAAAAAAGTTGCACTGTAAAAAAATTGGCATTTAAAGTTGAACCAAGTCAAGTTTTCTAGTCTTCGATTGCATCAATCAAACTGACAAAAAATATCAAGTTAAACTTTGTATTCGTATAACTTAAACCATTTAATTGAAACTTGATTAACTTATTAAAATAGGTGAAAGCAACATAAAGACATTTGCTGTCATGTGTGGACACTGGATGACAAAGTTGAGGATCCAAAAGCAGGATTATTAAAGAGAATCACCTTACAGTCAATGGTCGAAATGGGAACATACAGGTACATGCAGAGAAATCCAGAGCGTGGTCATAAACAGGCAAATGGTCAGTTCAGGCGGCAAACAACGTAAACAAAGGAACAAAGCAAGGGTCAAACATGGCATGGCAAGGCAAGGGAAAATGTGTCGTTATGCTCACAATACAGATAAACAAGACTCAGCCCAGAAGTGTGTGTGCGAGTCTATAATGATATATCGGCTGTGTGTATGTAATCAGTGGAAAACAGGAACTGATGTGTGCGACGTGCATGTTGGGAGTTGCAGTTCTTTAGTGTGGTGTGTGTGTAGTTCTCCAGCGATCTGCAGCCACTGCTGATCATAACAGGTGATCATAACAGTTGACTTGACTTTGCCATTACATTTTGGCTGGGTCAGTTGGCGTTTTTGTGTGGAGTTTGCATGTTCTGGAAGGGCATCCGCTGCGTAAAATCGTGCTGGATAAGTTGGCGGTTAATTCCGCTGTTGCGACCATGGATTAATAAAGGGACTAAGCCGAAAAGAAAATTAATGAATGAATGAACAAAAGCAGCACCCAAGAAAGGTCTAGTCCTTTAGGAGCAAAGATGGATTTGCCAACAAATATGCAAGAAAATTATTGAAATGTTTAAAAGCAATGTTCTTCAAAGAAAGATAGAAAGACATTTGGATATTTTACTTTTAATGGTGCATAGCATAATGAAAAGATTTAAGGAATCTGGAGGAATTTCAGTGCGTAAAGAACAAGGGCGCAAACCTAAACTGAACTCTGATGCCTCAGGCGGCACTGCATCAAGAATCATCATTCATCTATAAGCGATACCACCACATGGGCTCAGGACTACTTTATAAAACCTTAGCTAAGTACCACAATATGTAGTCACATCCACAAATGCCAGTTAAATCTGTACGAAGAGAAGCCCTATGTTAACAGTGTCCAGAAGCACTGTCAACTACTCTGGGCTCAGAGGCATCTGGGATGGACCATCACACAGTGTATTTTAGCTATGTTTTGGGTAAATAGACATCATGTGCTCCAGACCAAAAAAGAACCATCCAGACTTTTGACCTATCAAGTTCAAAAGCCAGGGTGTGTCATGGTATGGGGTTGTGTTAGTGCCCTTGGCAAAGGTAATTTGAACTTCTGCGATTGCACCATTAATGCTGAAAAGTACATAGACATTTTGGAGCACAGTATGCTGCCTTCTTTTCCAGAACTGCCCATGCATATTTCATTTTCATTTCTAGACAATGCAAAACCAGATTCTGCACACATTACAAAGTCCTGGTGCAGAGGAAGAGGATACAGGTATTTGACTGGCCCGTTTGCAGTCCCAACCTCTCCCCAGTAGAGAATGTGTGGTCCATTTTAAAAGTGCAAAATGCGACAACGAAGACCCTGTACCATTGACCACCTTAAGACTTGTTTGCAGGAAGAATGGGACAAAATTACACTTGAAAGACTTCATCACTTGCTGTCTTCAGTCATTCAATGTCTTTTAAGTGTTTGTAATGCAACATTGCAAAGCGGTAAATGCCTTACTGTTCGAACATTTTTTGAAATGTGTTGCAAGAATCAAAACTGGAATACATGTTTAATTTGAAGAAATATATAAATAATAATCATGAGGAAGATATTACATAATGTTTGCTGTATTGTCTGCAATGAAATACAAGTCAAAGTAAATTCAGCAATCACTACTTGCTTTTTTATTAGCGTTTTCCATACTGTCCCAACTTTTTCTCATTTGCAGTTTTAGATCTATACTGTTCATAATAAATGCAAGCGTTGGTAGCTTGTGCAAAAGCCTCTGATGCTGTCAAAGGTTTCACTCCTTCAAAGTAAAACACAGTGAAACATACCCAACAGATAGTAGTATCACTTGACCCCGAAGTAAGCAATATCGCATCTCAGATAACAACAACTGCGCTATCAGATTTAGCACACTCACAACAGACAGAACTGAGGATTTGACTCCTGTCACTCAACATGCCGTGCCGGATTATAAAACGCACTAATCTCTTTGCTAGTGCTCCGTATCTCTGATGACGATTTGAGTCATCAAAATAAACAAATAAGACTTACTTCAGAAGAAAAAATATTATTGGAAATACTGTGGAAAAATTTGCTGCCCTGTTAAACATCTTTTGGGAAATATTTGAAAAATTCACAGGAGGGCGAATCATTTTGACTTCAGCTGTATGTATAACAGTATACCACATTTAGTCCAGTATTTAAACAGTATTTAAAGCTACATATTCTGCAGGAGCAACAATGCACAAACTCATGGCACACACACTCACACACACACAGCTGCTGCAGATTTCCATCCATCATTTAACAAATGTTCTCCAGTGTGTTGGAGGGATAAAAATATATACTGTAATGCACAGGACTAATCATGCTAACAGAACAAGCATCCTGAACTCGGCACGTAAACCAGGTCAGAACACCAGCAGTCACACACACACACACACACACACAGTCATTTACAAATAAATTTTTGACAAGTCTGATAATAAAAGAAATAAGACCCAAACATTTTCTTCCATTCCAGTATTGGGTGTAATTAGTTACAAAGTTACTAATTACTGTAATTAGATTACTTTTCCACTGAAAAAGTAAAGTGAGGGATTACTTTTAATTATAATTATGGTTACTTATAATTAGGCCCACACGGAATCTGCGCACACAGAAATCCGCATATTTTTAGCCCATCATTAAGTCTATTTATTTACTTGTGTAAATGTGTGTACATTTATATTTATTCAGTTTTAAATACATTTTAATAATATTATTGACTAATATGAAAATCTTCATTTGATTTATTTACAATACGATTTGTAAAGGCATATTTTCTGTATTTTAGTAGACCTATTATATGAGAAACTTGCTTTGTTTATCGAATAAGTGGATCTAATTGGATTTGTATTGTAAACATTAAATAAAAGTTAAAAAGGTTTTTATGTCATATATTAAGTTTTTAGTTATGATACTCCCAAAATATTATTTTTTTTTACAAAATTCTCAGCAAAATTATTTAAAAGTGTTCACAGATTCTGTCTGGCCCTACTTATAATGTACCCTTTATCAGTATCTTGGTTATTTATAGCTTCTATTAAAGGGGTTAGTAGTAAGTCAAGTAATAATATTCCTTATTGATTAATGAAGTTACTTTTCGGACTAAATAATTAGAAAATCAATGTAATGATCTACCTGACAAAAGTTTTGTCGTCGATCCCAGTTGTAAGAGCAACAAATAATAACTTGACTTCTAGTTGATCATTTGGAAAAGTGGCAGAAGGTCGATTTTGAACGACAGATCTGCAGAGTGGATGGCAAGATCAACAGCCTGGGGTATCAATTTGTGCTACCTATTACATGACAAACCACAGGAGAGGACAAATTCTTCAGCATCCGCATCAAAATTCCTGAAAGCAAAGGAGGTCAAGATGCTCCAGAATTGGCCAGCCCAGTCACCAGAGATGAACATTATTGAGCATGTCTGGGGTAAGATGAAGGATGAATCCAAAGAATCTGGATGAACTCTGGGAGTCCTGTAAGAACGCTTTCTTTGCCATTCCAGATGACTTTATTAATAAGTTATTTGAATCATTGCAGAGATGTGTGGATACAGTCGTCTAAGCTCATGAAAGTCATAAACAATATTAATTATTTTTCCACTGCACCATGACTTTATATTCTATACTGTACATTATTTCTGTTAAGCGACAAGACTTTTGTCTAAGCAAAAGCAGACCTTACTGTCCTAATTAAATATTTAAAAATCAAGGCATGATCATATTATATTTTAGTAAAATAAGCATAATCTAGAGGCCTTTGCCTTTCATATAAGCCACTTCTGATACCAAATGATCAACTAGAAGTCAAAGTATTATTTGTTGTTTCTAAAACTTGGATAGACGTCAAGACTTTTGTCAAGGTAGTGTATAAGTATATTTATTTACAGTTTTATTTCACAATAACACATAAAAATCCATCAAAAGTGACATAACATTATAAATGTCTGTATATTTCTTTTTTTTAATTTAAACTTTATATTATACTTAAACCCATTAATGTTAAACCATATTAATTTCTTTAAACCACAAAAGGTTTTTATTTAAAAAAATATATTTTAGGCTGGATCTGTCATAAGAAAACAAAAGAAACGAAAATAATTTTTTTTGTAAAACTGCTTAAAAGGATAGTTCACCTTCTTTTGTTCCATTGATCTATTGAGCACAAAAAAACATATTAAAGAAAACCGGTAACCGTTGACATCCATTGTAGGAAAAACAAATACTTTGGAGGCCAATGGTTACCAGTTTCCAACATTCTTTAAAATATCTTCTTTTGTGTTCAACAGAAAAAACAACTCAAACACATTTAGAACAAGTTAAGAGTGAGTAAATGACAGGATTTTTATTATTTTGAGTGAACTATCTATTTAATATAACATTTATTTAAATTCTTCGGAAGATTTCTATCAAGAAAGATCCAAATATGTCCAAATTTGATCATCAGATCTCATTATTAGCCATCTGAAAGTTCATTTTAGGTGAACTCTTCATTTAAGCCAATGAATTATCCCGTCTCTTTTGAACCTGTCTTATATTTCTTAACTCAAAATGCTAAAATAAAAGCAAATATATGTGGCCAGAACAATTTAGTCTCCTCTGCCTGGGTGCTTATGAAAGATTTATGGAGAAATTCAAAAACAGACATTAAAAAGTGAGTGTGTGTTGGGGTAAATGTGTGTGTGAGTGTGTTTCTCCACAGGGGGCATTCTTGCATCAGGCAGCCGAGGGGCCGCGGTGGGTTAGCGGGTTCATTCTCTATCCCAGCATGCACTGCTGCGCATCCTTTATGCCGCAGTGTATGTGTGGGAGCTGAAAGAGATGTCAGAAAGAGATGATGCGCATACAGGTGTACATAAATGTGCGCGTATGTGTATGTCAAGTCAAGTGCAGTCAAAACAATACAGGGCTTCCCACTGATGTAGTACATGCTAATGATTCTCATAGTCTAAATTCTATTATACTCTATTGGAAAAATCTGATATTTTGATATTTTGTTTAACTGCGATTATATGACTTGAACAGCTCTATTTGAGAAAGAATTTCTTTATTTAGATTGATTGGGATGATTCTGTAGGGGAGTAAATAATGTATAAATTAATATAATTGCAAAATTATATCGATAAAAAGACAATATATTGCAAAAATATCGTCATCACGATATTAGTACATTAAAAAATTTATGATTGATTGGATTTACTACATTTTTTAAGGTACTGTAACTGGTTGCAAACTATTTATATTGGCTGAATTTATACAAACAAATGAAGTTGAACATTACTAAATTTAATTTGTTTGTATAAATTCAGCCAATATAAATAGTTTTCAGCCCATATTAATTGTTTGCAAGCAGTTACCTTATAAAAAATGGTAAATCCAATGAATAATTTTAGTTAAGTGTATATGCAATCTGATATTACGATATTTTGTTTTACTGCGATTATATATTGCGATATGAATACAATTTTACCAGATGACTTAAATAGCTCTATTTGAGAAAGAGTATATTCATTTAGATTGATTGGGATGATTCTGTATGGGAGTGAATCATGTATAAATTAATATAATTGCAAAATTATATAGACCATTTCAATGTGGTCATGTCAATGGCCCATGGACATTTCCTGGTTGTTATTAAACTATTTCATAACTGTAACAAGAGGCAATTCAATCATAACTTCATGTTAAAATGGCTCCCATAACACTATTTGTCAATATGTGGACCTTACTGGATTCTCGGAAGCTATAGAAATGAAAAATGTAAAACAGGAAATACGTTGGGACCATTGTTTTTGTTTACATCCTCAAAATGGTCTATAGATGAAAAGACAATATATTGCAAAAATATCGTCATCGCGATTTATTAGATTTACTACATTTTTTTAGGGTAACTGCTTGCAAACAATTTATATGGGCTGAATTTAAACAAATTTAGTAATGTTCAACTTCATTTGTTTGTTTAAATTCAGCTCATATAAATTGTTTGCAAGCAGTTACTTTAAAAAAAGTAAATCCAATAAACAATTTTGTTCAGTGTATATGCAATCTGATATTACGATATTTTGTTTTACTGCGATTATATATTGCGATATGAATACAATTTCACCAGATGACTTAAATAGCTCTATTTGAGAAAGAGTATATTCATTTAGATTGATTGGGAGGATTCTGTAGGGGAGTGAATCAAGTATAAATTAATAAAATTGCAAAATTATATTGATAAATACAATCGTAAAAATAGTAGACAAAAAATATATTGGATTTACTACATTTTTTTAAGGTAACTGCTTGCAAACAATTTATATGGGCTGAATTTAAAGAAACAAATGAAGTTGAACATTACTAAATTTTATTTGTTTGTTTAAATTTAGCCTATATAAATTGTTTACAATCAGTTATCTTTAAAAAAATATATAAATCCAATGAATTCTTTTTTAAATGTATATACAATATACGTATCGCAGACGTGTGATAAATTGCATTGGTTGTTTTTCTAAATTTGACCAATCAGATGGTGCCTTACTTTCTCTATCCCTGCCTCCCCAGTAGTTGCTGTTCTGCTATTGGTTGGAGCGGCTCAAAGGTGAACCCAGAGCTGAAGGTAAACACTCGAGACGATAGAGGAAAATGACAACAGCCAATCAGAGTCAGAATATCTGTGCAGGTTTTCACTCATTCTAAATGTTTGCACCTTGACACAGTTTTTAGTCTCAATTAGACTTGAAAAATATCTATTGTAATATCATTAAATAAATAAATGATTTTAAAAAACATAGCTAATGGTGGCTCAGTGGCTAGCACTGTCACCTCACACCAAGAAGGTCACTGGTTCGAGTCCCGGCTGGACCAGTTTGCATTTTTGTGTGGAGTTTGCATGTTCTCCACTTGTTCGCATGGGTTTGCTCTGGCTTCTCCCACAGTCCAAAGACATGCACTATAGGTGAATTGAATCAACTAAATTGGCTGGCTGTAATGTATGAGTGTGAAAGCGAGAGTGTATGGGTGATTTCCAGTATTGGGTTGCGGCTGGTAGGGCATCTGCTGCGTAAAACATATGTTAGAATAGTTGGCGGTTCATTCTGCTGTGGCAACCCCTGATAAATAATGGACTAAGCCAAAGGAAAAAAAAATAAATAAATGAATTTTTATATTGGGAGTAATATCATTCATAAACATTCTCGCGTACCGCATATTTTTCCAGTGATGTGCATCCTCAATTATAAGCATAGATAAATGCAAAAGAGCAAAGAAAAAAAATTATTCAACAATAATTTATGTTTTTTTTAGGAAGTCTAAATGTATTCATGTACAGAAATTGAATAATCAAATTTAAAATAACACTGTTCTTCATTGCATAAATAATCCAATAAAATGAATAAAGCCTGGTCTAAAACAGAAAACTACAGTAGCTGGGAGTGATTACCTGTATTATTTTAAAGATTTTTATGAATTCACTCATTCATTCATTTTCCTTCGGCTTAGGGCCTTATCATACACCTGGCGCAATGTGCGACGCAATTGTTGTTTGCTAGTTTCAGCTCGACGCAAGTGACGTTTTTCACCACGTTGTTTAAATAGCAAATGCATTTACGCTCATATGTGCGCCCATAGGCGTTCTGGTCTAAAAAAGGAAGTGTGTTAAGGCACATTGCTGGCGCGTTGCTATTTTGAGGAACTAAAATAGACTGTTCTATTTTGAGCGTATGTGGAGAAAAACAAAACTAGTAATCCATTATAATATCTATAAAGACAGCCTTAATGCTTTTAATGTGGAACTAAACACTGCTAGGCAGACTTACTTTTCAACCCTTATAAACAGCAACTTAAATAATGCTCGTACACTTTTTGCAACGGTAGAGAGACTCACAAACCTCCCCAGTAGGATTCCCAGTGAACTACTCTCGGAAAGTAAATGTAATGAGTTTGCTCATTTCTTTACTGATAAGATCAATAATATCAGAAAGGCAATCAGCTCATCCAATCAGCCAAGCTGTGTCGACGTCAAACAAGCTCTACCACAACTTAAGAAATCAGACATTATGTCTGATTTCATGGCAATTAATGGTAAGATCTTAGAAGAGATTGTGCAAATTCTGAAAACATCAACCTGCAGTCTTGACACACTCCCCACATCATTCTTCAAAACGGTGTTTAACTGTTTAGAAATGGATCTCTTAAAAGTGGTAAATGCTTCACTTCTCTCAGGGATTTTTCCAAACTCACTTAAAACTGCAGTTGTTAAACCCCTCTTGAAAAAGAGCAACCTGGATAACACACTTTTGAGCAATTACAGGCCAATCTCAAATCTCCCTTTCATTGAAAAAATCATTGAAAAAGTTGTTTTTAACCAGGTTAACAAGTTCTTAAACTCCAAGGGGTGTTTACACAATTTTCAATCTGGTTTCAGAGCACATCACAGTACAGAGAGCGCTCTTATAAAGATAATCAATGATATCCGACTAAATACAGATTCAGTTAAACTAACAGTGCTGGTATTGCTCGATCTCAGTGCTGCATTTGACACTGTCGATCACAGCATACTTCTGGATAGGCTGGAAAACTGGGTTGGGCTGTCTGGGACGGTCCTCAAATGGTTCAGATCTTATCTTGAAGGGAGAGGTTACTATGTCAGTATAGGTGACCATAGGTCAAGGTGGACACCCATGACATGTGGAGTCCCACAAGGCTCAATTCTGGCACCTCTCCTGTTCAACCTTTATATGCTCCCTCTGAGCCAAATAATGAGAAAGAACCAAATCTCCTACCACAGCTATGCTGATGACACTCAGATCTACTTAGCCTTACTGCCTAATGACTACAGCCCGGTTGAAACCTTCTGCCAATGCATTGATGAAATGAACAATTGGATGTGCCAAAACTTTCTTCAGTTAAACAAAGAGAAAACTGAAGTCATTGCGTTTGGGAGCAGAGATGAGGTTCTCAAGGTGAATGCGTACCTTGGCACTAAGGGTCAAACAACAAAAAATAAGGTCAAAATCTTGGTGTGACTGGAGTCAGATCTGAGTTTCAATAGTCATGTCAAAGCAGTTAGTAAATCAGCATACTATCATCTCAAAAACATTGCAAGAATCAGATGCTTTGTTTCCAGTGAAGACTTAGAGAAACTTGTTCATGCTTTTATCAGCAGCAGGGTGGATTACTGTAACGGCCTCCTCACGGGCCTTCCCAAAAAGACAGTCAGACAGTTGCAGCTCATCCAGAATGCTGCGGCCAGGATTCTGACCAGAAGCAGGAAATCAGAGCACATCACACCTGTCCTCAGGTCCCTACACTGGCTCCCAGTTACATTCAGAATAGATTTTAAAGTATTATTACTTGTCTATAAATCACTAAATGGCCTAGGACCTCAATACATTACAGATATTCTGACTGAATACAAACCTAACAGATCACTCCGATCTCTAGTATCATATAAACTAGAAATTCCAAGAGTTCAGTCAAAGCAGGGTGAATCGGCTTTCAGCTACTATGCCCCTCGCTGCTGGAATCAGCTTCCAGAAATGATCAGATGTGCTCCAACATTAGACACATTCAAATCCAGACTGAAAACACATCTGTTTAGCTGTGCCTTTACTGAATAAGCACTGTGCTACGTCCGACAGATCGCACTATTGTTCTTTTCTTTTTAATCTTTTATAACCCATTTAACACATTTTTATCTGTTTTTAATCATTCTTATTATTTGCTTTTTTTATCCTCTAACACTTGTCTTTTTATTCTTGTTTATGTAAAGCACTTTGAATTGCCACTGTGTATGAAATGTGCTATATAAATAAACTTGCCTTGCCTTGTTCTTGAATAGCTTGAATAGCTCTATTTGAGAAAGTATTTATTTATTTAGATTGGTTGGAATGATTCTGTAGGGGAGTGAATCATGTATAAATTAATATAATTGCAAAATTATATTAATAAAAAATACAATCGTAATAATAGTAGACAAAAATGTTTATTTGGATTTACTACGTTTTTTTAAGGTAACTGCTTGCAAACTTTATATTGGCTGAATTTATACAAACGAATGAAGTTGAACATTACTAAATTTAATTTGTTTGTTTAAATTCAGCCCATATTAATTGTTTCTAAACAGTTACCTTAAAAAAAATGGTAAATCCAATTAATAATTTTTGTTCACTGTATATGCAATCTGATAGTACAATATTTTGTTTTACTGCGATTATATATTGCGATATGAATACAATTTCACCAGATGACTTAAATAGCTCTATTTGAGAAAGAGTATATTCATTTAGATTGATTGGGATGATTCTGTATGGGAGTGAATCATGTATAAATTAATATAATTGCAAAATTATATCGATAAAAAGACAATATATTGCAAAAATATCGTCATTACGATAATAGTACACTGGAAAAAAAAAGATTTATTGGATTTACTACGTTTTTTTAGGGTAACTGCTTGCAAACAATTTATATGGGCTGAATTTAAACAAATTTAGTAATGTTCAACTTCAATTGTTTGTTTTATATAATAGGACCCCTGCTTCAAAGGGGTCTTAATATACAAAAATCACTTTCATGAGGGGTTTAAACACAGTTGTGTGGCAACAGTCTGGGAATATAACCAGCTTCTAATGCTAAAAATGTATTCATATAATTTTTTTTTAATCCCACATTTTATTTTACATCTCGTAAAAAGGGGCATAATAGGTTCCCTTTAAACTCTCTTAAAATTCTCACACAGACACGGGCCTTAAAAACACATGCCAATGATAAAATTTCACTCCGTTATGATTAAACTTTGCAGTGACTCCACAGATCTCATGTGTTCTGAACTGTGGTCAAATATAATCCAGACTCAACATTGCGGATCCTGCGGTGTGTCTATTGCAGATGTGCACACTGCGATATCGATGCTGAAACTATATACTGTGCAACACAATGGCAACAGAGGCCACGAATTCCTAAAAAATATGCTATTATTAACACAGTTAACATCTGATAAAGCCATTATAGGCAGACTTGCCAATAATGATTGCTCAGGCATCACTCAGGACCCGAGGCACCAATGAATGTCATGGCACATTAGTAATGGGTCACGACAGTCAACTAATCAAAAGCTGACCGGTCAATTAGTGAGCTCTACTCGTTTACCTAGTTTTTTTTACTGATTTATTTAACGAAGGCACATAAAATGTATCAAGTGACAAACGTTTATGTAACATTATGTGTGTATATTTAATTTTTCTTTCTTTATGTTTTAAGAAACATATGTGTCACTGTTTTCACAAAAATAATAAGCACAATAACAATAACTGTCACACACAGACTTTGCTGAGTCTTACTCGTACTAACTCTGTAACATTACAAATCGTTTCCTGGTTTAGTCTCTCAGTGTTCTGACCCTGGCTTTGTTTTATTGTTTACATTGTCTGCTGCCTGTATCGATCATCTGCCTGTTACCTGACTACACTTCTGGATCTCCCTGCATGTTACCGTTTGCTCCTGACTGTGGCCATTGCATGCCTGACTACGATTCTTAATAAAGCCTGCATTTGGATCCTCTCGCCGTTGTCACACGACTTCCCTTGTGGTTAAAATAACAGTAGAAAACGCACACAATTTACCTAAATTGCATTTTAAGTTAAATTAACATTAAGAGAATAATAAGCATAATAATAACTGCTTTCAACACTGGTAATAATAATAATAATAATAATAATAATGATAATAATAATAATAATAATAATAATAATAATAATAATAATAATAATAATTCCATTCATTCATTCATTCATTCATTCATTTTCTTTCGGTCCCTTATTGGCCCTTTAGTCCCTTATTTATCAGGGGTCGCCACAGCAGAATGAACCGCCATCTATTCCAGCATTTGTTTTACACAGTGGATGCCCTTCCAGCTGAAACCCTACTGGGAATAATAATAATAATAATTCCTAATAATAATAATTTATTCCATTCATTTTATGCAGCGGATGCCCTTCCAGTCACAACCAAGTACTGGAGAAAAAATATAAATAATAATAATAATAATAATAATAATAATTCATTCCATTCATAAATTTTCCTTCAGCTTAGTCCCTTATTTATAAGGGGTTGCCACAACAGAATGAACCGCCAACTTATCCAGCATATGTTTTACGCAGCGGATGCCCTTTCAGCCGCAACCCAACACTGGAAATAAAAATAAAATAATATAAATCAAATAATAATAATAATGATAATAATAATAATGATAATAATAATAATAATAATAATAATAATAATAATAATAATAAAAATTTATTCAATTCATTTATTTTCCTTCGGCTTAGTCCCTTATTTATCAGGGGTCACCACAACAGAATGAACCACTAGCTACAGTATTCCATCATATGTTTTACGCAGCGGATGCCCTTCTAGCCGCAACCCAGTACTGGGAAAAAAATATAATAATAATAATAATAATAATAATAATAATAATAATAATAATAATAAATCTTTTGCCTTTTTAACCTCTACTTAAAACACTTTTGTTTAGGATTGCTTTTAATAAACCCGTTTTCTATTATCTGTTTTTAGCGTTTAACTTTTATGCATGTTGTCTTGATTTATAGGTAAAGTACTTTAAGAAAGTAACTTTTTAAAGGCGCTATATAAAATAAATGTATTATTATTATGGAATGGAGTGGAGCACCGAGCACTGAGCAATTGTGCTCAAATTGAGCCAGACGAATGTGAAATGCTTTTACACATTTGCACAATAAAGACATTTACAGAAAAAATTCTATGATCCTCGTCATTTTTTTAAGTTGATGGTTGTAAACACATGAGATGGAAATTGTGCTTTATTTGCAAATTTTAAGTTTTGGATGAGACTTTGGATGAAAACAGCTACTAAAGACTGAATAATGGCGACAAATTTCAAAGAATATTCAACAATGTGTTTTTACTGTATTTAGGCTCATCAATGCAGCATTGTTGAGCATAAAGAACTATATATATATATATATATATATATATATATATATACAGGGCTTTACATTAACACCCGCCAACCCGCCAAATGCGGGTAGAGATTCAGCCGTGGCGGGTTAGACAGACACTCTCACTAGCCACTTTGGCTGGTTAATGATCATTTTTAAATTATAGTTATCTTAAAAGCAGGGTTCAACAATAGAGATGGCCCAATATATGTGCAAATGTCATTTTAGAATCGAGAAACAGCATGACCGACAAAAATAGCGTTCGCGCAAACAAAGGGAAAGCAGGTGAATACCGAATGAGAGGATGATCACTCGTCGCACAGGTGATGTGATGCGCGCGGCTGTTAAAAGGCATGCGCGCTCGCGTTTCCTGGCACGAAGCAACCGTGCTTGGAGGAAACGCAACTGCTGAGATCAGTTCTCTTTCAAATAGACTGGACAAAAAGTGATGCTCGTGCACACACAGTCCTGCTGCTTCCAAAAGCTCCGGATGTTTCTAAAATATGTGTTTTTGTAAGCAGCAGCGGTTGCCGGTTTTGTTTCAACTATTCTTTTAACAGAACAGATTATGGGCCTAACGTTAACCATGTGCACGTGATCATCCTTCATTATCACACGGTGTGTTTCTTTTGCTTACAGTTATTTTTGTGTAATATGGTTTAATTATCAATGTTACAATAACATTGCTTTAATAGGAGATTAACTCCCCATAAATGTGTAGGTAACTAGTGATATGAGACACCTTAACCTGCCCAGTCTAGGCTACTGTGCATAGTTTTAGATACATGTCAATAATTATTTTTTTAAATGTAATTGTTTCTTTAAGAAAGGTTTTGTTGAATAAAAGGAGCACGTATACAGCTATATTTTGCATGTGTTTATATATTATTTAACATTTGTGGCTAAGAAATAATTATTTATTTATTTTTGGTGTGGTCAGAGATACATTTAGTAAATCCTCAGTGTTGAGCCCTGAATAATAATGTGAAATAAAAACGAATTGCAGTGCGACACTATGAAACCACGGCCCATTTGAGCAGGGTCATACACACAAAAAAGTGAAATGAATGGGGAGGCATGTGGACATAACACAAAGTCTAAATTAAGTTATTTTTAGCATGCCAAAGTTAAATTTATGCATATAAAATATATTTTCCCAATAACAAAATTGTGGCTAGTGAAAATGGCGAGTGGCTAGTAATGTTAGAAAATTACTAGCCACAGTGGCTGGTGATCAGAAAAGTTAATGTCAAGCCCTGTATATATATATATATATATATATATATATATATATATATAAGAAATATACAGTGGGGGAAATAAGTATTGAACACGTCACCATTTTTCTTAGAAAACATATTTCTAAAGGTGCTGTTGACTTGAAATTGTCACCAGATGTTGGTAACAATCAAAGAAATCCATATATGCAAAGAAAACTAAACAAATTAGTTTAGAAATTAAGTTACGCGTGATAAAAATTAAATGACACAGGGAAAGAGTATTGAACACATGAAGAAAGAGGTGTAGAAAGGCAGAGAAAGCCCAGACAGCAGCTAAAATCTCTCGGAAGTTCTTCAGCAACCCTCAGCCCTTCGTCATTATAAATGAATATAAACTGCTTCAGTTCAACATCTACATTAGCAAGAGGATGAAGATGAAACCAGGGTGGACATTTCAGCAAGACAATGATCCAAAACACAGCCAAGGAAACTCTCAAATGCTTTCAGAGAAAGAAAACCAAGCTGTAGAACGGCCCAGCCAATCCCCTGACCTTAATCCAATATAAAATACAAAATAAAGATCAGATTTGATAGACAAGACCCACAGAACTATCAAGATTTTTACACACTGTTGAAGAAGAAAAGATGAAAAACTCACACCTGAGCAATGCATGTGACTTCATTCTCTTTATGAGAGACGTCTAAATTTATATACAAGTTAAATATAACTTACTGACCCCAAAACCTTTTAACAACAGCATATTTTTACGTATTTATTATTAGTGAGCATGTTGTACTGCTAAAACATTCAGATATCGCCTGCCTACTGAAGAACAAATCCTGAAGAGCTCAGATCAAACTAGTCACTGTCTGCTGATGATGCCAAAACATCAGTGGAAACATCTGGAATGAGACTTTCAGTGTGGCGCTTCAGCAAATAAATCTTGATTTAAATGAATGTGACATCATCTGAATTATGATCCTATTACACAACACAACAACAAAATTAAACATCATTTATCTGCCCCGAATGTAATTCAAGACTGCTGTAGAGCATACTGTAAATATCAGGGAAATGCAAAGCTACATTTATAACTGTTCAGAGGGTTATAAAGTAGTCAAGTTTAATGGTGTGGAATGAAAGCTCTGTTGGTGTTTTCGTTCTATTGAGATGTTCATTCAGTAGGATTAAGACAATACTCTGATTAAGAGTCGACCATGTAAACAGATTTTAGATGACCTTAATCTGACTTATCGAACTAAACAAAAATGCAATGAAGACATGTAGAGTATTCCTATTTTTGTCGCATTACTGAAGTGCAATACAGACATGTAAACACCTTAATCAAACTATTACCGCCATGTAGTACTTTTTGCCACATTTTATGATAGGATATACGCCATACACACACCAAGTGAGTACAGAACCACAGACACACACATCTTCAAAGGAAAAATTGCACGAAAACACCCAAAATTGCACGAAACTTTGGAGGAAACACTGGACAGTATGGCGACGTAATGACGTTGAGTGATCAGATAGGCTGTCACTGAAGAGCCAAAATGTTATGACTACGTGAATCCTAACAAGGTAACGTATTAAGGTCGGTGTGAATCAGATTGTAAGCAAATAATCAGTTCTTTTCAGGTCCTGTGACCTCCAGGGACAGCCGAGTCTTTGCTGATGTCCAGCATTGTCCAGCTTCCGACGCCAGACTGCAGCTCTGCACAAGGCGTTTGGCCATAGGAGAAATGGTCGTGCCCAACTGAGCCTGGTTTCTCTGGAGGTTAATTCTTCACTTTCACCAGTTGGTGAAGTTTTTTCCTCGCCGCTGTCGCCACTGGCTTGCATGGCTCGGGACTTGTAGAGCTGCGCATCAATGGATTACTCTTCAGTGTTTGGACTCTCAGCAGTGAATATTAAACCACACTTAAGTGAAATGAACTGAACTAAACTCAACTGACACTTTCAATTCACTATAATCTTCTCTGTGAAGCTGCTTTGACACATTGTAAAAGTGCTATATAAATAAAGATGAATTGAATTAAATTCTCAAATCATGCAGTGTGTTAGTCATAGGCAGGGCCAGACGGAATCTGCGGACATTTTTTGCTATTTCTGCAGAGAATTTTGGTAAAAATCTGTGGATTTCTGCGGAATTATTTAAAGAGTATCATAACTAAAACCTTAGCCACAGCGGAATGAACCGCCAACTTATCCAGCATATGTTTTACACAGCGGATGCCTTTCCAGCTGCAAGCCAGTACTGTGAAACATCCATACACTCTCATTCACACACATACACTACGGCCAATTTAGTTTCTTCAATTCACCTATAGCTTGGACTGTGGGGGAAACCAAAGCACCCGGAGGAAACCCACACGAACACGGGGAGAACATGCAAACTCCACACAGAAACGCCAACTGACCCAGCCAAGACTTGAACCAGCGACCTTCTTGCTGTGAGGCAACCGCCCCCATTGGAGAAATTATTAGATAAAGATCCTTTAACACAACAAGATTTTGAAACGTTTTATGTGTGTTTTCCTGTTTGTTTATACAACAACATTGTTGTTTCATGACTGAAAACGGATAGATCTGAAAATTGGTTACAAAGTGGAATCTTTTGAAAATGCCACCTTTGTCGTGTCCCTACAATAGGTGATAGAGATGAGCGGATCAGCTGAAATGTTACCTGAATCCGCTCCATACTAATCATCCACCTGCACGCACATATTATTTTATCTGATATATATATATATATCCACACCCGACCGACACTTTAAAATGTCTAATTCTTTGTTTTAAGCATGATAATAGGTCACTGTGGATCGTTCGTTACCAACAGCAGATTCAACTTTTACATATACAGGAAAAATATAACAAAAATGGTGCCACTTGAGTCTAAATGGCAGCTATGTTATGTTTACTTGGCATTTTTCTTTGCACTGTGCAGAAATAGAATAGCATCTACTGTATCTGGATTCGGGCTCGCCTCCAAAACACTGCCAGCTGCACTAATTGAGCGTCCGCTTGCACCGCTTGTTGCAGGAATGCACAAGCTTCTCCTTGAAAGGCGTTGCAGTCATTTAAATAAGCGATTGTTTCTCCCAGAACGATAGCAGATTTTCCTCTGATGACTTCTCTAACTGAAAGTTTGCACAGTACTCTTGCGCTTCATCTATTATTTTGGGTGTCTCATCTTCACATTCTGCAAAGTCCACTCTCTGCTTTTTTGCTGGTCAACTGCAATGACCCACGACCCACCCGCATTTAATCATAATGTATTTTTTTATTACACGACCCGGCCAAACCCGCAGATAATCCATGCGCGCATCACTAATAGGTGAGTACGTAGTGTGGTGTTATTTCCTAACTCTTCATTAGCAAAGCATGAATCTACTTCACATTACAACCAACGCATCTTAAGCAAGTGGCAAATCATACATTCACATCAGCTGCCGACTGCTTGACGTCACATCAGGAGAGGGCAAATTCTTCAGCAGAATAGCGCTCCTTCACATACTTCAGCCTCGCATCAAAGTTCCTGAAAGCAAAGAATGGCAAGGTGCTCCAGGATTGGCCGGCCCAGTCACCAGACATGAACATTATTGAGCATGTCTAGGGTAAGATGAAGGAGGCACTGAAAATGAATCCAAAGAATCTTGATGAACTCCTGCAAGCATCCTGCAATAACTTTTTCTTTGCCATTCCAGATGACTTTATTAATAAGTTATTTGAGTCATTGCAGAGATGTATGGATGCAGTCCTCCAAGCTCATGGGAGTCATACACAATTTTTCCACTGCACCATGACTTTATATTCTATACTGGACAATATTTCTGTTTTCTGTCAAGACTTTTGTCTAAGCAAAGTCAGACCTTACTGTCCTAATTAAAGAATTATAAATCAAAGCATGATCATATTGTATTTTAGTAAAATTAGCATAGTCTACAGGCCTTTGGCTTTCATATAAGCCACTTCTGATGCCAAATAATCAACTAGAAGTCAAGTTATTATTTGTTGTTCCTAAAACTTGGACTTTTGTCAGGTAGTGTAGATGTTGTTGCAAAAGGTGGGGACGTAATTTTAATTAAAGATCACAAGGATACATTAATTATGATTTCATGCTGACTTTAAAGGTGTTTGCCTCGCATATGTACACAGACCACAAAAAAAGGTTCAGCCTAAAAGCAAGAATGTGCATTAACTTCAACAGTGTTTTTTAGCGGTGCCGATTTAAAAGGGAATTTGCAAATGCAGCTTCTCAGAAAGTGTTTTTGCTGTTTAATATTTAAAACTTAAGCAAGCACAGCATACTAAAACACTCAGAAAAAAGTTGCTTCTCTAAATACACGGCCCAACACTTCATTTAAATCAGTGCAAGGTTAAAAAATAAGTAAATAAACAGATTAATCAATCAAATATCCTGACCCGCTCCTAATTAATACAGTGCACTCTATTTTTAATCTAGCCTTTTAAATCATCATTCCACCGCTCAGTTCATTGGCTGCAAAAAAGCAATAATTGTGACACACTTTAAAATAAAAATGCTGTCTTTTATAGAGCAATACGCTGAGAAAACCACAAAGAGTTCTGCATGTGTTTGAAGTTTAACGCTCTTTCGTTGGAAACGCCGGATGACACTGAACAGCCCTCCTCGAAAGGAGGTGATGACAACCATGTCTGTTTTAAAATGACGTTCTATCACTCCGTTCCTGTCGCGCAATCTGCAATTTATGGCCTGAGCTGACTTTCAAAGTAGGCTTGATGAATAAAAAGATTAAATGGTTGCCTCAGACATTAAAAAAGAGGCAAAACAAAGCGAACAAATAAAAGAAGAGTACATTAGCAGGCTGAAGTCCTCTTTGAAAACTTCAAGGTTTACGGCTTCAATCATTGCACTGACTGGAAGACCTAAAAGAAGAAAAACTGTTATTATAAATGCCAAAGGGCTGCACGGCAGATTTTCAGTGAAGTTAGCTGGAGAACTCGCAGGACTCCTACACTGACATCTTACAACTAACTTAGACTGTGTGTCTGCGAGGACACGAATAAAAAAGAACAGAGAAAATATGTGAAAAAAAAAACAAAACAAGTCAACAGCTGAGAGAATATACAGACCTTTCCCAGAATAATCTAAGGCTCTTAACACTGTTTAAAGAGAGAATTCATAGCATAGCGAAATCAAGCTTTCCACTCAAATCACATGTGTATTACTTGATGTCTTCCATGGTTTACCACAAAAAAATGAAGTACTAATGGCTTAGGAGATGGGGAATGGATATTAGTTATAGTTTCCACTAAGAATAATAGTGCTTGGTACGCTTTTATGCCCATTTCTACTGTCAAAATGTACCAAAAAGTGAACCAAGCACAACAAAAGGGTACCAAAAGGCAGAGCGAGATGCGCAGCTGAACGCTATTGGTTTACAGAGAAACGTCACTAGAGTGTGTACAAGCCAGGAGAATGCAAACAAAGGAAGCACCATTTTTGAATACAAAGCCGAGATATTACAGCGTAAATTTTAATGTCAGGTCTTGACATTAAAACCTGCCAACCCGCCTAATGCGGGTAGATTTCAGCTGTGGTGAGTTAGACAGACACTCCCACTAGCCACTTTGGCTGGTTGACAATGATTTTTAATTTGTGATGATTAATTTGACAATGATTTGTTTTTTTAAAAGCAAGGTCAATTTAGCTTATTCAATTCACCTACAGCGCATGTCTTTGGACTGTGGGAGAAAACGGAGCCACTGAAGGAAACCCACACAAATTCGGGTGCAAACTCCTTAGTTATATCAAAATCAAAATATTGTGTTCTTGTGAAAGGACTTTGCAAATAACAAATTAATAATAATAAATAAATAAATTTTTTCCCCCGCCAATTTCTGTTTAACAGAGAGATTTTTTTCACACATTTCTAAACATAATAGTTTTAATAACTCAACTCTAATAACTGATTTATTTAATCTGCCATGATGACAGTAAATAATAATTTATTAGATAGGATGGTTTGTTCTGTAGACTATCGAAAAAAAAATATCTTAAAGGGGCTAATAATGTTGTCCTTAAAATGGTGTTTAAAAAATTAAAAACTGCTTTTATTCTAGCCGAAATAAAACAAATAAGACTTTCTCCAGAAGAAAAAATATTATCAGATATTATCAGATATCACATATTATTACTGTGAAAATGTCCTTGCTCTGTTAAACATCATCTGGGAAATATTTAAAAAAGAAAAAAATTATTCTGACTTCATCTGTACACACGTACACACGTACACACACACACACACACATACATATATATATATATATATAAATAAATAGTAAAGTTCAGTATGGAACATTTTTTCACGCATATTTTGACTTTAATTTTAACTTTATTTTAGGGTGCAACGCTAAGGATTTTTTCTACTGGCCCGATTGGATCAGTGGTTCAGATTTGAACTTGCCCTGTGAAAATTTTCACTGCCTCCACCAAAACAAAAATAGAAGTTATTAACCATTTCTTAGCCACATATTTTACATAATGAGTCAAAAATAACATTGGTGAATCTAGAGTTTAATCATTTAAAAAATGTTAAAATATTTGGCAGTAAAATATAGCAGTATGGAAAATGTGCAGGTATTTTATTTGCAAAAAAAGGTGACTGACTTGCCAAACTGACGGCAAACTGTTCAGAATATCACTTCATTTTTTTTCATCGTGTTGTACCCACTTAAATGTTTCCAAGATGCAAGAAACAGAAGTTTTCTTTTAGCATCATAATTTGATTTTGCCATCATGTTGCTCTCTCTTCCCTGTACTGGTTTTGACCAGGTTTCAGAAAAAAATAATGTGCTTACAACATTCAATCAGATAAGAGGAACCGGAAAGCAATATGTTTAGGACTTCACAGAGAAGGTAGCATTCAAAGGCTTAAAAGCACAAACTGTTTCCTCGATTTTAAGACTGTATTTGCAGGCAATTGATAAATAGTTGCAGGCAAATTTAAATTTTGTGATTAGGCAGCACTCGATCAGGCCAGTAACGAATCTGTCTACTGTCCCGAGCATCTCTCACGGTGGCCCCAGGCCATCGGGCAGTCCTTATTCTTGAGCCCTGTTATTTACTCTAAAAGTAAACACTACTGGCATTTAAAACTTACTTCGTATACAAATGTATTTAGTTTTTTATTAGATATTTCATTAAATGTGTTGAAAGCTATTAAAAATAATTCATAATTAAATATTTAAAGATTTGGTAAATAATTAGAAACTATATACAGTTTTTATTCATTTTACCACAAAACCTTTGGACTCCACTGAGGATTGAGAAGGCCTTTTGTTTGTTTTAAAAGAGTAATCTGCTATTTTTTTTGTCTCTTAAGAACAGTTTAAAGTCTCCTTGTCATATGCGACGCATTACTGTCTTGCAGAATCATCAAGCGTCACTGTCATGAACGCTTCTAATGAATTAATGCTGTGTTTATTGGAAAAAGGCTTCACTGTGTCATTTTAGTCATTCATTAAGACTGGCTTTTTGAGATGTTGTTATTTACCACAAGCTGTTTTGATTGTCGGAGACTGTTTTGGGCTTGTAAGTCGTTTTTGAATGCTCTTTGTTTGTTTTCTGGTGCTCTGCGCATTTCCTTCCAGACTCTTAGAGAGACTCTTTGGATGCTATGAAAAGGATTGCTTTTCTTGCTTTCTTATTGGATGGGAACTCTGGAGGATTGGCAGGCCACTCAGAGCTGCCATGTAGCCAACCACACAAGTGGCCACAAACACACTCGAATGCACAGCATGTTTTCATTGTCCAGGATTTATTTGGATTCTGAAGATGTCGTGAACAGTCTCTCCTTGCTGTCTGTCTGTCCTAATACTAATGGAAGCTTCTCATACGCCCAGAGATAGCAGCTTAGATTCAGCATAATAAAGAGAACCAATTTTACCCCTTTTCAAGATTTATAATAAGTTTTTTGTGTCTCCAGAATGCATCTGTAAAGTTTCAGCTCAAAACATCCATCAGATTATTTGTTGTACCTTAAAGAATGTTGGGATTTTCTGCTCTGAACACTATTGTTTTTGTAGCCTGTGCCTTTAATGCTAGTTCTCCCCGCCCACAGTTCCCACGTGCCTGTCATAGTGTGCCTCAATCTCTGGCTGCGTCAGATAAACAGCACAGTGACAGACATGAAAGAAGCAGATCTCACATAAAGTTTGTGAAAAAATACGACAATAAGAACTTTCCCAAGATTAATTCAAGCCTTTCTGCAACGATGAGTCACACACAATGTCCTTACAAAGTTCACACACAGTGCGCGCGTTTAACTTTGCACTGTTTTTGCACGCAAATGTTACAGGATACATGTTCATATCCCTTTATAACTACTGTATGGATATCCGTTATGTTGATATACAAAATAAACCTGATTTAACCTCCACAAACCAGGATTGAAGCGTCTTCTTTTGAAATTGTACAGACATGCAGCTGTGGTGACGGTAAATTGCTGTAATTCATTACAAACATGCACTGTTTTAAAAACATTTTAAACTTGTAAAACTTATTCTTGATCACGTTTGATGATGATTGATGATCACAGAGAGCTGAACAGATCTTTTTTTCCATTTTTCAGAAGGATTAAGGCAGTTCTAAAGGCAAAAGGGGGTCCAACCCGGTACTAGTAAGGTGTACCTAATAAAGTGGCCAGTATATAGGTGTGTGTGTGTGTGTGTGTGTGTGTGTGTGTGTGTGTGTGTGTGTGTTTCCCAAGAGAATCCCAAAGATTAAAGACGTGTAGTGGTTTCAATCGCATTAAAAGTCTTCAGGCTAAAAGATATGATGGCTTTTCCGCAATTAGCAATGCACAAATCTTTCTCTACTGCAGCACTTTTTTTTTCTCCTCTAGGAGACCGAAAATGTATTACTTTTCGCCTCAGATTCATTACACATTTGAAACCGATGCTGACTTCCCTAACATCACTTTCTTAATGACTCTGGGAACTCCTCCAGAAAACCCCCTATAGTCAGTCAGTGCAATTTTGTGCTGAGCGATAGCCAGGTAAGATAACAGTAAATCTCTCTCCTAACTCACCCATGACAGAATAAAAGTTCCCTATAATTGTTTTCTCGTCTGAGAAAGCACTAAAGCGGGGAACAAAGTTTTCAGACACCGGAAAATTTGATTGGACTAACATAGAAGAGCTCGTCAAAACAATCAAAAAAGAACATCTACAAGTCTTGTCCCATTAGCACGACCTGACTAGCATGTGGATGTTGAATTACAACAGTTTTTCCATTGACCTGCATGGATTAGCAGTCCACACTATATGCGTTCAGAAATTCAGGGGAATAATAAAAGGCAAGTAGCGCATGGTCGAGTTCAGCATTAATTGTAAAGCCAAGCCTTACACAATGTGGATTATTGTTGGAACTTTACTAATGTTTTCGCCTTTCCACCCCCCAACTAGCGCTCGTCCATGACAAAAGCAGGCCACAAGTCAGGAGGTTTGTACAATCCGCAAGCTCACTCGACCGGCAGCACACCGCCACCACACTAAAAATATCACATAAGCCATGTGAGGAATTCACAGTCATTTGTTTTTCCTGTGGGTTTTAAACCAATACCGCCAAGCAAATGCTTCCAACATTTGTTTGAAGAAGTACAGTACTAGATTCTGTAGTAATGACAAGTTGGCAAAGTTTGTGGTTTATTAGCTTTGCCATGTGAATGAAAGAGTCCCACAATAAACGTTTTACACTACAAAAACATCTTTGTGTAACGTTAAGAAAGAATTTAAAGGTTTGAAAGATTTGCTTCCTTAAGATGATCAATGATTATCAATATACATTTGTAGTCCACTATAAGTTTCATTCATTCATTTTCTTTTCAGCTTAGTCCCTTTATTAATCTGGAGGAACCCGGAGGAAACCCATGGAAATATGGGGAGAACATGCAAACTCCGCACAGAAATGCCAACTGACCCAGCCGGGGCTCGAAAACAGCGACCTTCTTGCTGCCCCCCACTATAAGTTTCCATTCCCTTAATTAGTTCATGCATTAAAGGGATAATTCACACTCAAAAATGAACATTTACTTACTATTTACTCTACCTCAAGTGATTCCAAACATTTATCAGTTTCTTTCTTCTGTTGAACACTAAAGAAGATATTCCTAAGAAAGCTGAAAACCTTTTACTTTCATAGTATATGCAAAACAAATACTATGGAAGTCAATGGTTACTGGTTTCCAACATTTTTCAACATATCGTCTTTTGTGTGCAACGTAAGAAAGAAAGTCAAACAGGTTTGGAACAAGTTAAGAGTGAGGAAACAATGACAGATTTTTTTTCTTTATCCCTTTATTTTCTTTTTTTCTATCCCTTTGAGATATTATGAACTAAAGCCCTGCTCACACTGAGATTTCAGCCATGATTCTGTCATCTGAGACAAATTTGGGAAATCCTAAATGATTCCTAAAATTCTAGGCAAAAATCTGTGATCTTTAATCATTGGTTTGACATGTTCACTGACAGCCGCTTAGTGCCCGCACCAAAGTGCTCATTTTGAAAAGATACCGTACCCAGTGATGGTTTCACTACCTTTATTTATGAGAGGTGCAGATCTACTCTTTACTCGAGCGATTCACAACCAATTTCAATGTCTTTCACACTTAAAATATTAAACTCTGAGTCATGATTAACTCAGAGTAAAGGGAATCCTTGGTTATGTTTTACACTGCTCACGCTTTACCTGGGCTTAACAATTTATCCCCGATATTCATAAGCAGATTTTTAACACTGTACATCTTTACACTACACATTGGACTACTGTTTGGTTAACTAGACCTTTAAGGAAGTATAAAACTCCACTTTAATTCACATTGTCAACTTGTTATTCTCCTTAAACTAATATAGCTTCTTTTCTTTCCCTCCTATCAGTTTTCCACCAACTATGAGGTCACAAATTGTTGCCAACTATTTCTGTTCAATGTCGACTGCCTGCCATAAATTAATACGCCACATTTCAAGATCTTCCCTGATGTTTTCAATCCAGTGTTTTCATTGTCATCCTCTAGATTAGATTAAACTTGAACCATCAAAATTCCCTTGAATCTTTTGACATCTAAGATTCTGTTAATTTTGCCAACCGACGACCGACGCTCGTTAACTGAATATTAACGGTTAACTGGTCAGATTAATATTAAATGACTATTTAATAAAAATAAATAAATTATGCATCTATTTTGTGTCTGACACATTAAATATTGCATTTAAAATACTGATTTATTTTAACGTGAACATCTTAAGAACAATACATAACAACAGAAAATCTTCACGCACATGCAGCGTTTCCAACAGCATAGAAAAAAAGAATAAACTAAAAAAAGGATAAAATAGTCTTGCCCTAGATATTTTTTACTTAAATGACAAATTTAGATTACAAAATTAAAACACTCACTGAATCCTTTTTTAAGAACCAGCTGTTTTTTCCAATCATATGTTTTTTTTCCCGTCAAATAAAAACAGTAGGCTACCTCAAATCGATCGCTCAACGGAAAATGGGCCTATGCATTTAATTAATGCTCCACTCTAGTCTTATATCACAAGCCTCTGTCAACATTGTTAATATAAGTTATTAAAGATTAAAGATTATGTCTTGAGCATCTGATTTTACCTTAGAGCTTGTGTTTTTTTATTTCCTCTCTCATTCACAGTTCATGTGCGCACACTGCCTGTGATGAAAGACAAAGATGAGGCTCATATGTTGACTTCTTGTAAAGTACAGTTAAGCATTTTGTAAAGTATTTCCATTCCAAAAACGCGAGGTGCACCACACTGCCTTTTTAATTGACAAGAAAAAAAAAGCGCTGGATGACTTGAAATAGCAACCACTAGTCTCTCCTCCATCTTTATAAGTCCTTCGTAGTTGTCTTGACAACACAAACACTGCTGTCACCTCAACGGAAACCCTGCATCTGCTTTCATTTGATCCAAGAATGAAAAAGTAACAACATAATTTTGACGTAACGTGACTTTTATTTCAACTGCGAGCACAGAGAGCGCAACGGCAAAAAACGCAAGGCGCGCAGGGTGCATAAGCAGCGAGCATAACACTCACGGCCATTAGTTAACCATTCAAAAGATGCGCCTCTCAATGCAAAATGCACATTCGCTGTGATCAGCTGCTTATGCAGCCAAACTTTAAAATTATATTAAATAATATTTTTTAATCATTTAGCTATAATACCATTAATCAGTTTAAAATGCGCACCCTTTGGGTTAACGGTTAATCGGTTATTTTTAGTATCCCTACAAAGAGGTCAGATATAGCAAAAACACATTTCATGACACCGCCTTTAACCCCTGCTAAAAAGCACTTTAAACCCCATCTCTAAATTTAAATTTAATATCGATTACTATTATATAACATAAGAACACAGAATGCACTTAAGATAGGATGGAGCAGCTGTTTTCCATGTTTCTTTTTGACTACAGAATTCATTAACCACCCAAACTGCCTCTTCAACATAAACCAATAGCAGACCTCACAACCAAAAACAAATGCCATTCCTTTGACATCATTTACAAGAACTCTCGGAATAATGACTACTTTATGTCCCCGCACTGAAGATTCACTGGGTTTTAAGTAGCTGTACAGTACAATCAAGTTGAGATTCACAAGGCCAGTACATCAAGAATGAGCCATCAAACAAAACCACCCGCTAGTCAGTAAAATACAGAATCACACGCAAGTGCTTTGTGCCCCAAATGAGACCCAATCTCCACAATGACCCGCATTATTTAACCTTTGACACCTAATGTTGCTAGGAAACATCAAAACCAATGTGATTTACTCATTGCCATTCAGTTTTAACTATAGGCCACTGTTGTTTATTCATTCATTCATTTTCCTTCGGGTTAGTCTCTATTTCAGAGGTCGCCACAGCAGAATGAACTGTCAACTATTCCAGCATATGTTTTACGCAGCGGATGCCCTTCCAACTGCAACCTGGTACTGGGAAACACCCATACACACTTATACACTGTGGCCAATTTAGTTTCTTCAAAATACCACATGTTTTTGGACTGTGGGGGAAACCAGGGCACCCAGAGGAAACCCACACGAACACAGGGAGAACGTGAAAACTTCACACAGAAATGCCAATTGGCTCAGCAGGGACTCAAATGAACTGGGACTATAATGAAACTGGGATGGGGTAATCCTTGGTCATCATCTCTTAACTCTCTCGTTAGTGCAGAGGAGAGCAGCTGTAACAAGGGGGTTCTGGCACAGCCACAATAAAAGTATTTATTTTTATGGGAGCACTCTGTTGTTTCAGGCCTTGAGTTTGAGTCTGGGATCTCTCGGCAGTGATTTGGTTTAATGACATCCAACGAGGGAACCTTAATTAGCAGATCAAAATATGAGATGCAGTTTATCCTGTTATATAGTCCCTTCAGGGTTTGAACATATCAAGTAGGGTATCCCAAAACAAATGTGCAATTGACGAAGCTTAAATATTCTATATCACAGGTGTCAAACTCAGTTCCTGGAGGGCGGCAGCTCTGCACAGTTTAGTTCCAACCCTGCTTAAACACGGCTGATCAAATTAATTGAGTCTTAAGGTAGGTGTAAGTGTGTTGTAACCAGGGTTAGAACTAAACTGTGCAGGGCAGCGGCCATCCAGGAATTGAGTTTGACTACCCTGTTCTTTATCTATACTAGGATAGGTCTCAGCACATTCACCATATCAAATAACAAACAAGCAGGTATAGATGAAAAAGGGATGTGCAAAACTACTTTCCTGAATGAGGAGTTTGCTAAATATCACAGAGAGGAACCAGAATGATTTATATTCAATGCAAAAAGTCAATTTCTTTATTTTCCTGACTTTCCTAAGACTGGAAATCACAACATTAAACCCCCCGGAGGAAGCACTGATTGTGTATTTAGGCTGATTTAGGGTCACGTCCACTAGACCCTGATCAAAAACATTTCTTAAGAGGCACGCTCTTGCTCAGAAGCAGTTGGACTGAGTGCAAGGGAAGGTAACCATATATGCTAACCATATATGCCCTTTAACTAAATAAAACCATCTGAAGCCTGAAAAAATGTTGAAATAATTTGCAGCTTTTCTTAAAACCTGGACTGACCACTCAACACAGGCACCAGACGCAACAAAACTCTTGCACACACAATAGCGTGTTCAGACAGAGTGGGGCGAATGCTAAAAATAGCTGACCTGCATCTGTAATGCGTCCGACATCATCATCTCATGGCTCTTGATCTAGTGAAAGCCACCCGTTTATTTCTGAATTTATTGCCTTTCGAAAACAAACTCACACACACACGGATTCAAAAAGTGTCACTTTTACCAAGCAAAAAGTAAAGAACGACTGACCTGTTATAAAGAATCCTCTAGGAGAGTGAGAGATGAAGTGTTTAGGGTAATGCTTGTGAAGCCGGTAGTCTTTCTCGCTCCGTGACCGGGTGCGCTCAGAGACCCGATCCGAGAATTCAGAACTGGGCCAGGCCTTGCGCAGATTAGTGCTCCGTGTCTTTTTCATGATGAGCCCCAGACGAACAGATCCGGCTCTAATATCCCACCACCACGATCACACTTCTGACATGGCGGGATACCGCCTCTATGTACAGAAGTGCAGGGAAATGCACTCAATCACAGATCTTGGCTTGTAAAGTGGTTCCCTTGTGAATGGTTTTGAGTTCTCCTGGTCCTGAATCCGTCATTTGCAAATGCATCCAGCGAAGCATCACTGTTCTTCGCACCTGATCCCGGCTTATAGTTTCTGGCTTGAGAACAAGAGTCAAATACGCAGGCTTCTCTCACATGCTCGCCGATCGCAGCGGCATGTGGTAGATGAAAGATGAGGAGGTGTGTGGGAGCGCGGAGGGAGGAAGGGTACGAGGGGGCTCATGTGGGAGAGATGGAAGGAGGGGATTTCAGAGGGGTCGGAGTGGGGGGCTGCAGGGTTTTCGCACCGTGAGAAGAACCCGAGATTCAGACAAAAGATCAATTCAAAAAGAGCTTCATTCCACTAGTGCAGACAAAAGAGACCCCCAGAAACAAATTAGACTGAAGACCAGAAACCACAGCGGAGACAAAGTCTAAGGCGATTGTCTTCGTGTGCAGGGCAGGGGTCCTTCAACCGTGCAGAAATGACAAGCAGGAAAAAGAATACAAGTGAGGAAGACAAGACCCAAGACCTTTTTCCTTTTACCATTCAAATTCAATCCTGGAAAGACTGATTAAAGGAAGTTGTTAAGAAAAACAACGTCACCCCGAGAGCTGAGTGGATTTGAAGACGAGGGATTTCTGATGGACCCATAATTTGGGATGAAGATAAACAATGATCCAAGTGTCCAGAAGTGAACGCACGGTAAACAAGTCTGTCTTCTAGTCAATCTTCAGGATTTGTTGTCTGGCTTGCCTTTTACTCCACCACGCTCTCGTAAACGCTCGTCTCGAGGCTGGTGCATGCTTTCGGCAGATTGTTTGAGGAGCTGTCCGTCTTCAGACTTGTTGATCCAGTCAGGGTGCGCTTCTTGCCATTAAACCTTCAGGGCTTTCTCTCGCTGTCTTTCTTTTTCTGGCAGTTTGCCCAGCCTATAGAAACACTCTGCTTTATTTACATACTCTGCCTCGCAAGCTCCCCAGACAGTCAAACCGTCACAGTAAAGAGCATGTGAGAAACGAGGATGAGGAGTCCCTTATCTGCAAGAGATGAATGACAAAAGAATGGAGGCTTGCAGTGCCTCTTCCAATAGAACTTATTTTCTCTCTGCTTTTTTTTCTACACCAAAAATCCCTCCTTCCTTCAGGCAGAGTCATTCACAATTCCCACTCGCTCTCGTCAGTCCAGGCACCAGCTGCAAGAGAAATTCCACTGGAATGCAATTAAAGATATCCCTTCACGGCATTTCGAGCGGGAAAAAAAGGGGGTTCAGGGATCTGCACAGAATGGTGAATGGAGATCTTTCCCTCCCTTCTCGCACGCTCTGCCACACTGTCATCCCTACCCACCTCTTCTAACAGGAGCGCAATTGCGCAGCTGTTTGAGAACACAGCCAGTCACTCCATGGCACCAAACAGAAAGAGAACGCGACAGGATCTCTGTCTCTCATGTGCACCAGAGTCGAATACCACAGTTAAAGCACGGCACAGTGCTAGACTTTTCAAAGTGAATATTCTCATCTCTACATTCTAAACAATTCTTGCCAATATCCAATGTATAAACTGCCATAATCACTTAATATCTGTATTAAGAAGATATGGGTCAAATTCAAGATATCCCATTTTGGGGTTTGCATCAAATTTTATTAAAATTTGTATAAAACTTGAAATAAATAAATATTTTTGTTCTACGATGATACCATTAATTTCCCACTATGCAGTTTATGAACATCTATAAGAATTTATCATCTACATTAACCCCTAATGCTAATGATCACACCCGTGTGATAAGTCTAGGTTGATCCCTGCACTATATGATCATGTGATCAGTTGCTAAACTTATCAGTGTTTTCAAACAAATAACATTTATTTCAGGTTTCAGGCACTTAAATACAAAGTACTACCAACAAATAATATTTATGTTTTTTAAATGATGAAGACAGCAATAATAATTATTTTTAGATATA
>CAIGQZ010032675.1:5625903-5638283 GCA_903798205.1 Danio tinwini
CCACCTATTTTCATGTATTTTGAAAGAAGTTGTTATTTTGAAGTAGCCTTGTTGTAAATCCAGCAGCTCTAATCTCTTTAGTGCACGGCGTGTCCATCTCTGGTCACAGATCAAATAACATGATCATTGTCATGCAGTTTATATACATCCATAAGAACTTATCATCTACATTAACCCCTGATGCTAATGATCACACCCGTGTGATCAGTCTAGGTTGATCCCTGGACTATATGATTATGTGATCAGTTGCAAAATTCAAATCTGCTTTTGCCATGATGGCACACACTGAGCTAGAGAAAGACGCAATATTTATAATAATTGTTATTATTTTTTTATTGATATAAATATATGATGTGATTTATTCATATCAAATTGCAAACATTTACTTTATTCTTCTCCTAGCTAAACAGCCACCTAATTTTATGTATTTTGAGAGAAGTTACCATGTTATAAATGAAATATCATGAAATACAATGTAAATCCAGCAGCTCTAATCTCTTTAGTGCACAGTGTGTCCATCTCTGGTCATAGGTCAAAAAATATGATCGTTATTAAGTTGTTTTATATAACAAAATACATATTTGAGAATCAGAATAGTAGATATTTCACAATATATTTAGCAAGTGTGTCAATAACTGCAGAAAAAAATTATTGCAAAAATTGGGGCTGTGATGTCACATGATAACAGATGTGTGCATCTTTAAAGAAAGTCTTTATCTTGTCCACGGATGTCAGAAAATGTATCTGGCAACCAAATATCAGTGGTCAGAGCTAAATGGGCATTAACATACTGTAGAAGCAGGAGTTGCTCATCTTCTGAAGCAACATTTAAACAGGCACTCCTGAAGATGTTGTGTGCGTGAGAAGCTTTTTCATTTAGTCCTGTATAATTTGGCTCTAGTTTTTAACAAACTGTATTTAAAAGGCTGCTCTGTCTCTCAGCCTCCATTGGCCTCCTCAGGGCAGATAATTAATCAGAGGGAGGACTCCCTTCTCCGTCCGGCCAAATGAGCAGCGAAAAACTAATGTTTTTCTAATAAGCCACAGATCAAAGGTCACCCGTCTATAATAAAGCAGACTTCCACCATCTTTCTCATTAATATCAACAATCTGTGCCCACAGCCTGCTGCTAAACAAATTGACTTCAGCTAAATGGAAACAAAAAGACAATTCTCAATGATTCAATGAATGGAACAAATAATTGCTAACTTTTAATGATGAACTAAACAGTGTCTTTTAAGCTTTAGAAACAGTTTGCTTGAGCACTGATGCTTTGCAGGCAGAGGGTGTTGGGTTTCCGAGCGCTTAATGGAACACTACAGAGTTATGGAGAGCAGAAACCTGCTGTAGGTCAATTTCAACCTTGGCTCTCTAGTGCAGACTTTGCAGGAGTCTTGGCAAATGTTGTTTACAACTTTCCATGAGGTCTGGATAGTTTTTGAGGAAGACAACGCATCTACTGTAGCTAGTTTTATCTACTTGGAAGCAGAGCATGGCGCTAGCAACACCAAGGTCATGGGTTCCATTCCCAGGGAATGGATAGGTTGAATGCACTACCAAGTCCCTTTCTCAAGTCTTGATTTAAAAAACACAATTAAAAACAATTACAGCTGACCGATGTGTTGTACAATGTATTATAAACAAAATATATAAAGCAAACTACATCACAAATCATATAGGCCATAGTAAAGAGATACTTTGATTTAAAAATATGTAATGCTGGTGCAGTTCTAATATGGATCAGTAATGGGCTCAAAGGTTTAGATGTTTAAATTAGTTTAGCTATGGCAAATTCATTTTAAATTTGGAACAGTTAACAAAATATGGTTGGCAGACCTAAGAGTTCTTTCCAGATAATATTCACACAACGACTCCATGTAAACATTAAAAAACAAGTAGAAGCACGTTAAAAACTATTCTAAAGCATACTAGGAGCCAATGTAAAGACATTAACAGGAATAATATGTTCGTGTTTAGGAGCACCTGTTAAAAGAATTACAGCTGCATTTGTAATCTATATGATGAAGAACTGCTAGCTCCCAAATACAGGGAATCAAAATAATCAGTTCTAGAAGAGATAAAAGCAACTCAGGTTCATTCTGAAAACGTACCCCTATATACATTTCTGGAGAGTACCTAATACGACCCAGAAGCTACGTTTTTTGCAGTTTTTGTTTTCGCGAATCCACCAGAGGACGCTGTGTATGCTTTTTCAGATCACACATTTCTCTTGCGAGTGTTATTCATGCCTGCTCTTCTCCTGTAAATCCACCAGAGGCCACTGTCGACTGACTGACCGATCGACTGGTATAAGCGAGAAAGCCGTCCATATGTAGGTAAGCGGTCAGCTGGTAAGTGCAAAAAGGAACGGCGTCATACCGCCCTGTACCATTCGTTTTAAAGACGAAATGCAGCCATATTGGTGCATAATTATGGTACAGGCCATAATCTGTATGGCCGGTTCCACTGACAGTACAAGCCATACTTTGAGAATACAGGCTAAAGAAAGTACATATAAAGAAAACAATAAAGGGGCCAAAATATAGCCTTGGGGGTTTCTCACAAGTACAGAGTACCTCGTCTGAATAATATAATCTATCTAATCTATCTAATCTAATGTCTATTTCGTTCCTCTGATACCCACAACTTGCTTTACCAAGCAAGCAAGACCTTATGTTAAACTGTATCAAAGCATCAGCAAAAATGTAAATGTATCTTTCAGATGCCTGTCAGCATTTGCATTTAACATTCTCTGACCAATTGCAACCCATTAATGCCAATTGCCATTTCTGATTCAACCAATAAAAATGCTTCACTGCCTGGCCATCTTGGCATGAATACACCATTGGAAAACCCTCTACTGTCATTTCATGCCTTGCAAACCCTTAACGATTCATTCCTCCATGGCCCTCCGTGACTAGTAATCTCCGGACCGGGCCACGGTGCCAATTCTTTGGGTCTGAGTTCACATTTCTCGGGTCTGTTGTGACTCATATTTCTGGTTGTGTTATGTCAGGTCCGCCAGTGATGACAGGAATGCAGATGAGGGCCCATGGAGCACATCTCTTTTCTTCCAGAGAAAGCTGACAGCATGACCCTTCCTGGGCTTCAGTAAAGCGTAGCACAACAAAAGGGTGATGGGTCTGAGGGGGCGGAGTCTTAAAACAACAGACTGGTGAAATGATGATTGATAATGAAAATAATAACAATGAAAGGTGAGTCTTTGCAAAAAGCATTGAAAACTTTATTTACCGATGTCCATGCAGTCATCTACTACAGTGGTCCCCAACCTCCGGGCCAGTTGGTGTCATAAATTTTTCCATTTAGTCTGAACGATCTTTCATTTTCAAAAATCTTTTATTTAGAAAAATTTACTGTATTCTCTCGGTTACATCTTGGTCACTTGAGTGCCAAAATGTAACCCACAAGCTAACAAAATGGGTAAGAACTAGACATCTTTGGAAAGTTTCTTTGCAAAGAGAAAAAGGCCCAATGAAGGACCCACGAACTGCCAAGGAATGGATCCTCAACAATTCAGGTGAATACAGCATGTCTGTACAAGAAGATCAACTGCTAGAGATCGCAAATGACGGCGGCCTTGTTCACGTATGACATGTTTTCCGCACGCAACTTATTTCCAATGTAGCACGATGGCTTGTGCGCACATATCTTGTGTCTTCCAGGCACACCAAGTTAAAAACAACTCAAGTCAACTCAACTCAAGTGTCGCAAGCGCACCGCACGTCAAAAACTGACCCATTAGCTTCATACTTATATACACATTTCGGTACACTAATTATATCAGACAAACACAGACCAGCCAAACACTGCAGTGCTTTTTAATTTTCTTTTTAATTTTAATGAATAAAACTTGTATCAGAGTTGCAGCAATGTTTTGTCAGCTTGTCATTCTCTGAGAAAACGGTTGATGGTCACCTAGCAATTTACACTGCATACACATCACCCCCACCCCACCCCACCCCACCCCCAAAGGTCTGAAGAAAATCTAAGCAGCATAATGTACTGTCTGTACTTAATTTACTAAACAAGTGATTCGATATATTTGTGCAGCTGTATCAACAAAAATGTAAAATTAGTAGAAAAAGCTTATTTTACGCCAAATAAAATGCTCACTAATTGTGAGGTGTAAAATATTGGATGGAAAATCCAGAATATTCAATCGTGGGTTGATTTTGAAATGAAAGTATCAAAGTGAAACTGCTCACACAACATTATTTCCCATTATTTTATTATTAACTTACGTCGGACCTTAGTAGTTCAGACCATTATCATTTTTAATCAGCATTCAGTATCAAATCCAATTTATATTTAGCAGTTGAAAATAAGCAATTCCAGTGTTATGGATGTGACATTTGCAGTAAAAACTCAAAAAATTAATTCACAGAGAAAGTATATGTTAGCATTGTATTGAAACGTCTGTTTATATTTTCTGAAGCAACTAACCACAGAGTTATGGGATCAGAAAAATCTCAATCTGTAAATGAGGAAAATAAACATGCATTATGCATGTGACCAAAAACCAAGCCGCAACATCCCACTCTCCCGCGTGAGGCCAATATGGAAGTAACTGAAACTGCAATTCATCGACTCACCTTTGGGGGCTGGCTCTAGGAACTCCAGATGCTCACTGACTGCTATGCTAAATTGGCCAATTTTACAGCTGATAAAAACATGTTTACAGCCTGGTACAAAAGATGGATTGGGTGCATATAGCTAATATTACCCTTTATGACAACTGTAAGGGGGTAAATTTTTTTATAACTCATACGTTTAGTTTTTATTAAGTTACATTAAGTCTGCATAATTAAGGGCGCAGCCACTTAAGTGACAGCTAGGTCTCGCTGGTCACGTCATGTCACCTCAACTGATTCTGGCTGATTATCCGCAACTCGGCATATACATCATATTTTTATTTTGTTTTATGTGGCTTTACAGTTGATCGCTTTGTGGAATTATTTTCTACAATTATCAGATATCATGGCATGCTGTGTGCACTTAATTGTGCTCATAAACCATTAAAGTTGCCTCCATTTCTCTGGTGAGTGCAATTATATACTTATAGATATATATAATTTCTATAAATGATAGAAATAAATGTATTTGTTTTACTTAAGGTAATTTATCATTTATAATTTTCTTTAGAAGTGTAAGAATCTGACAGATTGATTAACTGTAGGCTGTCATCTGAAACGTTGTCATACAGTGTTATGCCTGGATTTCATAAATAGCCTTGGATTTACCAACACAGATTATATTTGAAGTATTTGGCAGTTATTTGTGTTTTCTTCCTGCAGAAAAAAAACGTCATAAGAACAATATTTAGTGGCTCAATGTATTACAACAGTGTTTTTTAAAAGACTAAACACTTTTTATTGATATTGTGCACAACCAAGGACATGCGGTCAGAACACAGTCGCAGGTAATGAAGTATTAAGCGTTCTCCCAAAGAAAAGCCTGTCTAAGCAAAATGCTAGCAGGCATCCGCAGCTCCGCTCATGCTCCGCCTCTTTGCCCTTATTTGGTCACCTCCGGTCGGTGCACTGACCCATGAACAATATGGTGACAGTAGGCCATGCCTACATGTAGCTTAATTTGTGCTCTTCAGAAACCTATGGATGACGTCATGAATACTATGTCCATATCTTTTACAGTCTATGCCAAAAATGTTAGCGAGTTTGCGGTATACAACATACTTTGTAGAAATTCTGTGAATTAAACTGCACAACCCAATAGAAACAATGCTAATCAAAAGTATAAGAGTTGGCTCACTATAGTTCTAGAATGATTCATTTTATTTTATTGTTACATTTTTGCATTTATGAGGAAAAAACTTGATCATACCTATAAAGCTGCACATATCGTATTTGATACACAAGTTTCTAAGACCTATATAATTTCAACCTGATCACTTTTTGGCTTGAAAATAATAATAAAATAATAATTTAAACAAGTATAATTAAATACTTGTATTTTGCCCTCTTGTGGATTATCTTGACAGTGCAGGCAGTGGAAGGGCTTTTTTACCTTTTCAATATGTCTGCTCTTATTGAATTACTCACATGCTTTTTGGCTGGAAACTATTATATAATTTCAAGTTGTTTTAGTAAGAATACCATTTTTATTGTTACTAATTTTATTAAATAAAGGTTTTTTTGACTGGAATAATGCATAATTACTTAATAATTAATTTCTTATGTTACAAATAAATTGTGTTGAAAATGCATGTATCAAATTTGATACAACAGGAATAAAAGGTGCTGAACAACCATGTCACATTTTTGTAATGTAATCTATATCATACCTACTACAATGCAAACACACAGTATTTGAATGATCTAAATAATCTAATTAGTGACTGAAATGCCATCTTAAAATGCATTGTGGGTATTTTTACAATAATTGCACCTTATAAAAGGTTAAGCTGCAGTGTGCCTTTTTATGTCAGAAGACATGAAACTGATCATTTTCCAACATGGAGAAACCTGACAGAAGATAGAAGCACTGCTCCAGCAATCACCTCAAACGTCTGTGTACTGTGTAAGTGTACAGTGAATCTTTGCCTGAACAAGGACTGAAAATGCTATTACGCCTAACACAAAGTGAAATAATAAAAGATTGTAAAATATTTATTGTAGAAAAAACTAAGAGAAAAACCGCCTGAAATGTTCTCTGTTGTCAAAATGTTAAGGGCAAAAAAAATTGTTGTAATTAAAATGAACATTGTTCAGGGTTTCTGCAGATATCATAATGTCAAATGTAAGACTTTTTAAGACCATTAAGTATTACATCTATATCACAATATCAAAAACACGCACACACATAAAGAGAAAATGCAAAAATCACAAAAGTAGTGGCAAAATAAATGTATCCAAATTGAACAGTACTGAAGACAGGTTAGATGCATCACTGAACTACAGATAAAAACAAACAAACATCTTAACAGCACGCACACCTCAAATGGACGAGGCTCTTTAAAATGACAGGGGGCGGTCAAAAGAAACCAATCATAAAGTCAGACGGATAAACAGAGAAGTAGAACGTTTTCGGAACTACGTCATATAAATAATATAATTCAGGATTTGTAAACAAATTATTATTATTTATTTTTTATTATTATAATGATTATAAAGATTTTTATAACCATTCAAGTTTTTTTAAATCAAACATTGATGCATCACTTGTTTTTGTTCATATCTCGGACAGTTTTACCTATTAAAGTTAAATATTAATAACAACAGAACATGGGTTGCTCTACAATAATATTTTTTATTATGGAAAGAATAAAAGCAAGAAAAAATAATAATAATGGTCCGACATTTTTGACCTTTATCACCAATAAAGCCTAGAAATAGGGCATCAGTAAACCGATAGGTTCAAATGTTCCTTTCCAGTTATCAGATTTTAGTTTTGTAACTATTAAATTGTTTCACATCCAAAATTGTAATATATACATCAGTGTACAACCTATAAATGGTGGAAAAACCAATTATGTAATATTAAAACCACCTGGGTCTCCACTTTTGCCATGGATTTTAACAAATTTATCCCTCAGGTTTTTCTAAGCTTTTAAAAAAACTTTCCTCCTTCTAGCCAAGAATTATTGTTCATCTGGTTATCTCTATGTTCACGCATGGACGAGTCATGAAGATGTTTGTACAGGCGTACCTGTTTCAGACAAAATCCCTTCAAAGTGTGTCATATTCGCCACGCAAACTGTTCGCTCGAGTCTCAAAAAATTTTGTGTGGTCCGCCAGCATGTTGCACGCACCCAATGCGAACCTCCGCAAACACAGCGATGACGTCACATTTGCAGCGCGCACTGAGTTCAATAACAGAAAGCTGTTGGTCTTATTTGTAGCTGTAATACCGCAAATTACATTTGGACTAGTTAAATAAAGAATTACAACACCACAAAAACCAAGCAACAACAACAAAATTTTTTAATGAGCATTAGATGTAGCCTTACACAGACATCAGAAAATTAAGACTTGAGCAAAAATATTTAAGACCTAGAACAGTGAATTTAAGACTTTTTAAGGCCTAACATTTCGATTTGTTAATTTTTTACTTTAAGGCCCCAGTGGAAACCCTGGGTTCTCTTAAACTCAGACAAAACAGAATTATTACTTATTGGGCCTAAATCCTGCACACAGCAGTTCTCACAACTCAACCTGCAATTAGATGGATGCAAAGTTAGCGTTAGCTCTACTATAAAAGATCTGGGTGTCATATTTGACATATTAGTTATATTTAACTTTTGAAAATCATATATGCCATGTCACAAAAACTGCCTTCTTTAATCTGAGAAATATTGCAAAGTTACAAAGTATGCTATCAATATCAGATGCAAATAAGCTAGTCCATGCTTTTATGACTTCTAGGCTGGATTACTGTAATGCTCTGTTTGCTGGCTGCCCAGCATTCACTATTAACAAATTTCAGCTAGTGCAAAATGCAGCTGCCTGAGTTCTTACCAGCTAAACTGAACTGAACTTAAACACTGAAAACTGAACTGACACCGTTTCAATTTACTATAATCTTCTATGAAGCTGCTTTGACACAATCTACATTGTAAAAGCGCTACAGAAATAAAGGTGATTTGAATTGAATTATGAGCAAAAAGTTGCACGAATGCCGATTTATCAAATGTGATACAAAATAAATCATGAAAAAATGTATATGGCAAAACAATTTTTTTTTGTTTTTGCTAGATGGTTTAATAAACATCTCAGTTCCAGAAAATTTAAATGTTCTGCCTATTTTTTTATATTTCAGATTTTTCAGGGTTATGGGTGTGACAGATCTCTGTTATGAATGTGACAGATGTAAAATTGCCATTAGTGTGACTTTAATAAATCAAATATAGTTGTTTAAAAACGTTGACGTTGAGTATTTTTACAGTATTGTAAAATACAAGCCTACACAAAAAAACTTAAAAAGGGTTTCTATATTTTAATGAAAATAAAAAAGTTGACATTTGCATGAAATTGCTTAAAGATCAGCTCAAGATTGGCGCAACACTACAAATAACTTCGTATTTTAACTAGGGCCGTGCAAAAATATTGATACATCAATCTATCGCAATAATTTATTTTACGATAGTGTATCGATAGTCCAACCTCAAGTATCGATTTAAGTTGTGCCAAACGACCTCCTCCTCCGCTCCTGTAGATGTCGCTAACTCTCGATCAACAAAACGCCAAGTAGTACGGTATCAGAAGTAAGCAAGTGTGAGCATGGCGGAAAATATAAAGATGCCTCCAGCTTTTAGAGCTGACATGTGATGGCACTTTGGTTTTAACGTTAAACCAGGGAGTACTGAATTAGACAAAGAAAAAAGCCATTTGTAAGCTTTGCAATATATATATATAGTTCTCTGTTCAATCACACTGTGCAGATCTAATGAATTTTAATTTGTCTGCCGACTTTATCAAGATGTCAATATAATGTAACACATACTAATACAAACTATTGCAATATATCACAATACTTATTGTATCGCAATATATCGTGATATATTGTATCGTGACCCATGTATCGTGATGTGTATCGTACCGTGAGGCCCTTGCCAATACACAGCCCTAATTTTAACAACATTGACTAATGCAGTAAACAAGACAAAACAGTAACTTTTGATACACGCAAAGTCTCAGCTATTCTGTCTGTTTTACTACAAATTCAAACAATAGTCAAATAATCCAACATCTTCACTTCATCACGGCTCCAGTCATCGAAAGGTCACCTAGACATTGTCTCTCTTCATTTCTCTCCAATGTTATTGAGTTCCATGAAGCTTTTGTCAGTTTGTTTCTGTGCCCTCTGAGTGATTGACCTCACACTTGTGCTAGGCTGCAGGGTTTTTTTTTTTAATCCTCGCAGCTCACAGCACTCACCCGTGTAGCTGCCAGACCCCCCCACACATGAGAAAAACATGTTCTGAATTATCAACCCTGCCCCCCTACGTTTAAACCATACTGTTTTTCTTCTCTCTCACCCTCTTTTCTTCCAGGATCATCACAATCTCCTCTCAGCACCCCATACTGTAAGAAACACACCGCTGATACTCCCACGCCAAACAATCCCAAACACGCCTCCATTAGTGAGTGTCAGAAAGTGCTCCAAGCTACACAGACAGCTCTGTTTGCCCATATTCAGTCCATTCCACATCCAAAATACCACAACTCACTCTTACTCTAACAAATGACTGTTTGAATTAGTGGGCTGAAACCAAGAAGTTGCCTCTTATTTTACACAAGCCTGAACACGCAACCCCATGTAGCTACATCATCTTTAGATTTTAAAACTTCTGATACTTAAAATTAAAGTCATTATAAGATGAAGAGAAAAGTTTAATAAAACTTCTAGAACACGACAAGGTTGTTGGTACCAGATGGGTTGTCCTAATTACATTGAAAACTGCCAACTTATATAGATTTTTACATAGAGTACAACCATCTCTATAAGGTTTACAGAGGTTTACATTGAAAATATCTGGTGAGCGGCAGTTCTGTGGGCAAGAATGTCAAATGGTAATTCCAAAGTTCAGAGAAGGATGGTGAGACTAGTTCAACCTGATAAAAAGCAACAACCCCTATTTGGATCCTTGTCTACTTTCCTTCTCTCTATACATGTCAAAATGTGCAATAATATTCTAAAATGTTTGACATTTGTACATTTTTGGAAAATTCTATAAATTAAGTTCACTTTTCTACCACAAAGGTTGTCAGAAAAACATCTCTGAACACATAACACATCCAACCTTGAAGCAGGAGAGCTACAGCAGCAGAAGAAAAGAAAAAAAAAACTGCAAACTGAGGTTATAGTTATAACGTTAAGACCAAAATTTGACAACAGAATATTGGAAAACTGTTGAAATTTTTCCACTGTGATATTCAGATTGTATAGGGTCAGAATTTTTGTAAACATCATGAAAGGATGGATCCATTATCGGAACACTATCGGTTGGGTTTAGGGAAGGGGGTGGGTGGGTCAGTCAATCAGTCAGTCAGTCGCCAGTGAGCTGGCCTGGTCGACTGAAGTGTATATTGCGCCCTCTGGTGGATTTATGCAAGAAGAGGACACACGAGAGAAATTTGAGATGATCAAAAAGCCTCTGGTGGATTTCCTGTGAGCAGACATACCTCCAGTTACGTTTATCGCTGCCCCCAGAAATGTAGATCTGGGTACATATCCATAATGAGCCTGGGTTGTGAAAAATAGAGGTATTTTCAACTCACTTTACTGTAGGTGTGCCTGTAAAAAGCGAACTTGGCTACTTGTAGTTTAACTAAAGTGTTTTATAACAATCTTTATTAAATTTTATCTTATAATTTCATACAGTGCGTTGATAAAAATGTATGATAAATATGTTAAAATTGATAAATATGATTTTCCCCGCTTGTTATTAAGGTACATTAAGCCATGTTAAGCTTTTTCCTAATAATAGACTTCAATGGGGGAGAAAACGCTTAATGGTGTTTTCACTTTATCTGTGGAATTGGGACTCATTCTTTTTACAGTAGTTGGGGTTAATTACAAATACAATTTGACAGAAATTTGGGTCCCACTTTATATTAAGTGTCGCTTATACCTGTGAACTTACACGGTAACTAGATGTGTAAGTAGTATGTAATTACAGTGTATGTACACACTGTTATATAGTACTTACTTGTGTAATACTGGTGTAACTACACACATGTAACAACACACTGAATAGTATGTGTAAGTTCAAATGTGTAACAGGACATTAATAACACAATCTTTGGCGAACTACCCCTTTAATGTGAATTACTGATGTGATTCTACAAATTACCTTAAAACAACATATAAACATAAGGCATTAGTATATTTTTTATATACACTTATACTTTCTTGGCAGAAGTTTGCTGTTGTTAAACAGTTGCACAAAGGCTTGGGTTTTATTTATTACACAGTAATTTGTGACCATTTTACACTTTATATTGAGTGGACAGTTCCTGAGGATTTACCCTGTAATTACACTGGTATCACAAGGTGAAACCTTTTAATGCAGCGTTAGTTCTGCCTTTCTTATTCTAATACAGTGTTCAGAAGTACATGGTATGCAAACAGCTGTGGTAGTGGGAAAACACCTGCAGGTACATATTGTTGTTACACAATGCACTTATGTAATTCTTGTTACAGATGTGTACTTTTTTAGTGTTATTACCAATGTCCTCTTACACATTTGAACTTGCACATACTATTCAGTGTGTTGTTACATGTGTGTAGTTACACCAGTATTACACAAGTAAATACTATGCACTAGTGTGTACATACACTGTAGTTACATACTATTTACACATCTGGTTACCATGTAAGTTCACAGGTATAAGCGACAC
>CAIGQZ010032675.1:5648283-5692183 GCA_903798205.1 Danio tinwini
TGTGTGTGTGTGTGTGTGTGTGTGTGTGTGTGTGTGTGTGTGTGTGTATGTGTATGTGTATGTGTATGTGTATGTGTGTGTGTGTGTGTGTGTGTGTATATGATGAATTTATGTCAGAATTCAATAATTCTTTAAGTCTTCTATAAGTCTTTTTTTTGACACACAACACTGGAAAAAAATACTATACACTATTATAACATTTAATATCAACATCCTATTTTGAAAGTCATGTTAATTTAACTTAATATGTCAGTATTAATTTATATTATGCCAGTGTGTAAACTATTAAATTTATGTAAAATAATTTCACCTGAAAGTTACAGTTTCAAGAAAAAAAGTATCGTAAATATAAACTATAAATATAAAAAATATAAATATATTGTAAAAGTATTAAAATATAAACATTAAGTCTGTAAAATAAACTATTAAAAGTGCTGATGATTGTGATAGTAAGTGTTGTATTGTCGTCTTTCAGGTTGTATCTCAGCTTTAATGCACGTTTTAAATAAAAAAATAAAAAAAACAAAGCAGCTGCTTGCCATCGCGACAGCAATAAGATCCAATGGACGGTTGATCGCTTTCACTCCAAAATGGCGGAATCCTGAGGCTGTTGCTGGGCGCTGCTGTTGCAATGGAACGTTCTATTGAGTGTCGCCTCTTGGTGATTCTAAGCTCTTTGGGCGGGGTTTCTGTTAAGGTGACAGCAGTGTTTGTGTTGTCAAGACAACTACGGAAACTTTTGAAGATGGAGGAGAGACTTGTGGTTGCAGTTATCCAGTGCTGTATGACCTCACAAATCTTGAATATCACAATATTAATAAATATAAAAATTGTACCAATATCAACAGCGACACTCTCGCACAATACCCAGCTGGTTCAGTTGTTGCCTAGCGACTTGAAAGAGGTACTGCGCTTCTTTTTTTTTTTTTTTACTGTCAACAAAAAAGGCATTGTGGTGCGTCTGGCATTTTTAAAATGGAAAAGCGCGTTCAATGTGATCAGCCCCTTAGATGTGAGGTGCACCGGGTGCATAAGCAACACACAAAACACGGACGTTAGTAAATAATTTTAAAAAGGTGCCTCTCAACACAAAAAGCACATTCCATGTGATCAGCCCTTAAGTCTCTCTAAGGCTCCGTTTACACCAATACATTTTAGTTTTAAAACGCTTAAGTTTTGCTACGGTTACGCCATCAGTCCACACTACGCCAGAGTTTTCAAACCCCGAAAACGGAGCGTTTTGGAAACGCTGAAGAGGCGGGGCTGCAGACATTCGCCTATCTGATTGGGGCTTTTCCTCAATATTAAGTAGCCTTCATCCTCTCCTTGTAAGTTCAGACTTTGCAAGTTTGATGTGAAAAACAAAATCCTGAGTGTGTACTTTTTAAAGTCATTCACATCACCCTGGCTACGCTGTTTCACTATCTTAACAATGAAATGAAAACATGACATAAGAAACTGCCTATTTTTATTTTGATATTAGCAACAGACATCAAAAAATGTTGAGGCGTCGTGTAGCTGCATATGAGCGTCATCTTCATGCATATTTCTAACAAAACGGAGCCTATAACATTACTGCCTTCTTTCATTTTCATTGAAAATACGAAACATACCCTCACTTACAATGAATATCAGTTTTAATAAATAATAAAGGCCATTATAAAAGTATAACGCACAATAAGTTTATACAATAGAGAAAATAAAAACAAGCAATCAGTCCGATATGGTGTCCGCGGTTACATTAATTAGGATATTAACCTAACTTATCTTTGCGCTCAGCCAAAACACGTTACCTGAGAACAAGTGATAGATTCAAAAGACCAAACTCTGGGAATATGTCGTTAGATTTAGACAACAAGATGAATTAAATATCACGTTTAACAAATATAGTAAGATTAGATCCAGCGGGAGATCCTTGATGAACAGTCCGACGTGCACAGCTCTCATATGGGTATGTGCTCAAAGCATGCTGCAGCGCATGCCAGAGAGTGTGTGTGGTCCCATGATGTGCGTCTTCACCGTTTTAATGTAGACTGTGAGCTGTTCAGAAACGCTGGGTGAAATGCTAGTGTGGATGTGGATTATTTTCATTCTAAAACGCCGTTTTAAAACTAAAACGTACTAAATGGGCCTAAATGTAAAGTGCTAGAGAATTCTGAAAACCAGGATTTATAAAGTGGCTTTGATGCCTTTTTCCATAGACAAAGAATATTTTGTTTTATCTACCACCATTCCATATTGGACAGCTTTTTTAATTTGATGACTGAACCCCTCGAAGTAAGTCAGACTAACCAAAAACAGGGGCTAGATCAGGGGCGAGGTTACAAGAATAAACCTTAAGGCCCGTGCACACTGGGACACTTTTTGCTCACGTTTTCCGTCACCGTTTAATGCCCCGTGACTAAATAAAGGGCGCCAATGTGATCGTGCACACTAACACGCAAAACGCCAGGTGCAAAAGTGTCATTTTTAAGAAACGCCTCATGCTCGTTTTTTTTGTTTTGACACGCCACATCAAAACCTTCTCCACCAATCAGATTGGCACTTTTGTTCACATGCACAGAGCTGCTGAAGTAAACAGCACTTGGAGGCGCTCAAGCCCAAAACTGTCAATGCGAGCGCACATTGAAGAAGATGCCCAGAGACGATATGAACCTGGAGCTGCTTATTGAACTGGTGAACAATAATCATTTCTTCATCGCTAGAGCTGGAGCTGCTACTTGAACCATCCATGCTTGTTTGAATCGCCAGTAACTTTAACAACACGCGTGTCAGCTTTCTGTCTTCTTCTTCTGTGTTACAAGCTTAAAGTTGTGTAACGCCATCTAACAGCAAGGAGTGATTTTGCACACTTTTCTGCTCGGCGGCAGTGAAAATCGCTTGGGTTTGAATTCGGAAAAACGTCTCGAAAAACGCTGACGATTAACGCAAACAAATAGTGTCCCTTACAAGCCTTTAGAGTAGAATCTGAAAATTTCTCTCTAAAACTAGTTTTGGGCATGACCAAAAAATATGTCCCAAGGAGCCGTCCACAGATTCACATTTCTTACAGTTGGAGGAGATGAAGGGGCAGATTTTGTTAAGCTTAACCCTAAAAAAATGAAGCCGATGTACTACTTTATATTAGTTGGTGATTAATTGTAGATTAGTTGGTGTCTTGAGTTAATAGAACGTGCTGGAATGACTACAGTATGTTTATCGGCTGGCCTGGGAATGCCTCGGGAATTGTCGAGGAAGAGGGAAGTCTGGGGTTCTCTCCTGAGACTGCTGCCCTCATAACCCGGCCACGGAAAAGCAGATGAAAATAAATGAATGAATGAAATAATACTTATTTAAAATAAGCTGAAACAACCCAATTCTTAAGTTTTTTGTATGGACAACTTTTATGTTCAATCCACTTAAATTTGTAAAAACTAATTAGCTAACTTAATTCTTTCATGTTGTCCCAACACAAATATTTGAGTGGAACTCGACATTCATTGACAACCAGTATTGTCTGAGATGCGTCAAAATCTCTGCCGCTTTCATTCAGCTATGTTTTCCACAGAGGCGCAGCACATGGGCATTGGCTTGCAGCCCAGAGAGGAAACTTCATCGTGATTTGAGCAATATAATATTTGAGTAATTTATTCCCGAGGTCCAGGGCCAGACTTGCATCCAGGCCTGATTTAGGAGTCCCTGCTTTGTTGTAACTCACGGCAGACATTCTGGAATAGGGCAATTTCAAGCTCAGCTGTGTGTAGTTTGGAAACGCACTATCATGGCAGAATAGACGAAAATTAAAGAAAATAAAGCCTCGGATTTAAAACAACACGGCTCGGTTTCATAAAAAATACAGTTTAGGCATGTGCAAACGCTTATAAAGTGAAAAATTGTTAAATTTCACCTAAAATGGGCTTCGTTCAAACGAACACGTCTTCATTACACATTAGACTTGACAGAATATTTTAGGAATTAAAGGAATAGTTCACACACAAAATGAACAATTTGTCATCATTTACTCAACCTTGTGTCATTTCGGCTTTTTTTGTTCAAAGAAACACAAAAGAAAAACTCATAAGAAGCTCAAAAGTCAGATATTTGGTTATTAATCACTGCTGATGAAGAAAAAACTCAGAGTAAATCATCTTTTTGACAATAATTGAGTGTGCCTCACCCAGGTGAGTGGGCTTGACAAACCACCTGTCGAAAACACACTTGGATTTTATCCAACACTTGCACCAGACCCATTCTTACAATCACTCTATATCTATAAATCAAGGGCGTACTCACACTATGTACAGTTGCCTTAAACCAGGCCAAAGCACGCTTGTCCCCCCTCCTGTCTCCCCCGACGGCCCGCACTCACATTACATTCGTGCCTGGGCACGCTAACGTCATCGATGATGTGCTGTTCAGTAAGCGTTCTCGCTCAGCACAGTGGAGATTTCTTTAGTTATATCGTTTAAGTTGTTTGATATGCGGTGACATGCAGTCAGATATTTTGCTGAAGAGATCAGCCACTTTTGACGCTCATAAACAATCATAAAGTCCTTGTGCTGCAGGAATTAGGAAGTTTGCTGAAGGTCGTGCAGTGAAGGATTTGCATCTTTAATAAACTACGACAGTTTTGCGTTCATTGAACCATACGAATGATTAATTAATCCATATCAAACAGTCCCTTAAAAGTCATGTCTCGCCTTCAGTTTCGGTCTCAGGCGCATTTTTCACTCACACTACAAGTGTACCCAGCCAAAGCCCAAGTGAACCGCGATCTGGCACATCTCTTCCAACTGGGCCAGGGCCGACCAAGTGAACCGTGCCTGAGCCTGATTCAGAGCACTCACACTTCTCAAACTATTCGGGAAACGGGCCTGGGCACGGTACGGATAGCATAGTTCGGATGCTTCACACAGGTGAGTGGGCTTGACAAACCACCTGTAGAATCACTCTTCTCTCTCAAAAGAACACCCCCTCCTTAATTCTCTGAGAACAGTTCATTTGTATAATAAGCAATTTATGTATATTGCCTCTTCTTGTTGAATCGCCGAATGCCTCCACAATTGTAAGTCGAAATGACTAAATGTAAATGATAAACCTTCAAACAGCCATATTCACTGTTGATTCACTCTGAAGTTGTTAACCGATTGTATAATTTCTTCAACTTACTTGTTAAACAGTCGTGTTTAATAAATGGCTTTCGTACAGTTAACTACATTACCCATGATTCTACATATTGAATCCCACCAATCACCTTCATAGCGAGCAAAGTTGCAGCAGACCTAAATAGATCTTCAGCTCTATGATCAAGCAATGCAAGTGTAATCAATAAGATTGCCCTATTTCAAAATAACTGTTTAACCTCATAGCATCGTTCACAATGCTTCATGGGATTGTAGTTCTTCCCCTCATTAAAGCTGTTAAGCACATTGTCTTCTTGTTTGCTTTTTTTATACTTATTTGCTACATACTAAATTTCTAATGTTTTAATTCAGCTTGTTACGGTTCCTGTATATTTGAAGTATTTTGCCTCCCATTCTCTCTCTCTCTCTCTTTCACTTTCTCCCAGCCTATAATTTCTTTTAGGTCCGCCTTCATGACAGTTGATTGGTCAGGAGACCTGTCAATCATCATTGGGCGACGTGGCGCGGGCATATAAAAAGGACGCCAGGAAAAGCGGAAGAGCGCGCCTTTTCCTTTTGATCTCGTTTTTTGTTTATTCTGCTGACATGATTTTGTTTTGCGTTGTTTTTCATTAACTTTTGTTTGGGTAAAATTGTTTTGTATTACTTTTGCCCATTTTGGAGAATGTAGTGATTTTTGTACATCTTTATTTTGATTTGGTTGTTACTTTTTTTTGGCTTAACTCTTTCCCGACAAAATTGAGATTTATACTTCATGTTCACTCTTTTCTCTTAGTAAGGTGGATAGGGAAGATGTCGTACGACTTCCATTTTGCAAACACGTAGTCACTCTATTGTTAAAGACATCAGGTAAGAGGTGAACGCCATCTTTGTACTTATTCTTTTTATTCTACAGTTCAGTGTAAGGAAGATATGGCGCACGGCGTATATATGTTTTTTTGGGTTTTTGGGTGGGTGGATAGTTTGGGAGGTCATAGCCTATACTGCTTTAATGAATACTTTTTTAACTAACAAAAAATAAATCAAAATTTAAGCCAATTCTCAAATTGTTTGACTTTCACTGACCAAAAAGCTGAATTTCCTTGACCTATAATGAACAAAAAAAACAACATTTTAGTACAAAACTAATTTAACTAACAAAACTTGTCACAGCTGGTTAGGTTAAGTAGGGGATTACATGGAAAATGTTGCATTTTCCAATCCCATGTTGTCATCTGTCGCATCTGGACATGGTGCGAAAGTCCAAAACAAAGCTTCACAGGAATTGAGATTGAATTTCAAGGCAAATAAAAAATTCAAATAACAATTAATGTACATGAGTCTGTGAGTTTAAATGCATGACTAAACACCAGCTCCAGAAGCTAATTCACACTAGATGCAAAGCTTCATGTCACTTGCTCTCGTTTATTCACAGGATGTTTTTCATATATAAATTTGCATTGTGGGCAACGTGGTTGCGCAGTAGGTAGTGCTGTCACCTCACAGCAGGAAGGTCGCTGGTTTAAGCCTCGGCTGTGTAAGTTGGCATTTCTGTGTTTGCATGTTCTCCTCGTGTTCGCGTGGGTTTCCTCTGGTGCTCCGGTTTCCCCCACAATCCAAAGACATGCGGTACAGGTGAACTGGGTAGGCTAAATTCTCCGTAGTGTATGTGTGTGAATGAGTGTGTGTGGATGTTCCCCAATGATGGGTTGCAGCTGGAAAGGCATCTGCTGCATAAAACATATGCTGGATAAGTTGGCGATTCATCTGCTGTGGTGACGCCAGATTAATAAAGGGACTAATCCGAAAAGAAAATGAATGAATGAAATTTGCATCGCGCATTTTGCTAAACATGCGTATGAAACTTTGTATGCAATTTACTTGCACAAATACTTAATATTGCATGTGGTTAGAACCCAACATAAAAATTTGTCGAGAAGATTTGGAAATTTAGATAATAACTTGACTTCTAGTTAATCATTTGGAAGGTAGATTTTTTTAATGAATCATCTGTTGAACTGCATCGCAATCATCACAAATACTGCAGAAGACTACTGGAACCCGCATGGACTCAAGATTCTCACAGAAATCCATCAAGTTTGGTGAAGGAAAAAGTGGTTTAGGGCAACATACAGTATGCGGACGTGCGAGAGATCTGCAGAGAGGATGGCAACATCAACAGCCTGAGGTATCAAAACATTTGTGCTGCCCATTACATTACAAACCACAGGAGAGGGCAAATTCTTCAGCAGGATAGCGCTCCTTCTCATACTTCAGCATCCACATCAAAGTTCCTGAAAGCAAAGGAGGTCAAGGTGCTCCAGGATTGGCCAGCTCAGTCACCAGACATGAACATTATTGAGCATGTCTGGGGAAAGATGGAGGAGGCATTGAAGATGAATGTCTTGATGAACTCTGGGAGTCCTGCAAGAACGCTTTCTTTGCCATTCCAGATGACTTTATTAATAAGTTATTTAAGTCATTGCAGAGATGTATGAATGCAGTCCTCCAAGCTCATGGGGGTCATACACAATATTAATATTTTTTCCACTGCAGCATGACTTTATATTCTATACTGGACATTATTTCTGTAAAGTGACAAGACTTTTGTCTACGCAAAGTCAGACCTTACTGTCCTAATTAAATAATTAAAAATCAAGGCATGATCATATTTTTTATTTTTGTAAAATAAGTGTAATCTAGAGGCCTTTGCTTTTCATATAAGCCACTTCTGACACCAAATGATCAACTAGAAGTTATTTGTTGTTCCTAAAATTTGGATAGGCGACAAGACCTTTGTCAGGTTGTGCATGGTAGATAATAAATTAAAATCGATGACATCCCATGACTTGTACAAATAAAACAATTAAATAAATGTAAAAAATCCTTGACTTTCAATGTCTGGAATAGACCTTTTAAAATTCTATAAGATTCCACAAATATCATAACCCGTTGGAACCCAGTATTACTATTACTCCAGTCTTCAATGTCACATGACTCTTCAGAAATCAATTTAATATTTGTGTTGAAACAGTTATCAAAGTTTTTTTAGGAGGGGTTTTTTCTTTTCTTTTAGAAGTTCACACTTAGATATTGCATGCTGTCCCGGTAGAGAACCCTGAGCTTGAAGATGAGCTCCCGCTAGGTCTTTTAGCATGTAAGGGGGTCTGAGATCAGGTAGCTCTAGAGAGCATCCCTAGTAAAGAAGGAAAGGGAAGAGATGGGTTGGAAAGGGGGATTCTTTCAAAAGGAAGATAAGGCAGTAGGGTAAAATCGGTCTATTTATAGTAAGCTTGGATCAATCTGATTGGATTGCTGCTGATTACGGATGAGAGACAAGCCGCAATCAATCATAACACGTGCTCCTCTCGAAATTAGTTTATAAAACTTCACTAATTTGATACAGCATATTTTTGAATACAGCATATTTTGAAACATGACTTCAGAGTCTTATACATTTAAATAAAATACACAGGACATGGATTATAAGTTGCAAAAATATGGAGAAAGTGTTTTTATACTTATTTTAGTAGCTTTGATGCATCTTTTTGAGACTTAAAGAAGATAATTAAGGTGTTTAGAGCCATAAAGATGATTAAACTGCAAACTTGACATTAATTTGGAGTGAACTAACATATTGCATTATGTTTCTTATCCAGGTGATGGATTGTGAAGTTAGATTTGCCAACACCCTGCAGCAAACTGGCAACCCGAACATTTAAAAATAGTGGCAATCAATGCTCTAATCAGCTAAAATAACACAGTTATCCCGCACACACAGATGGTTGGAGTGGCCGGGGTGTGTTCCAACAGGCTGGAAAGCATTTCACATGCATTATTTTGTTTAATGAGGGCAAATCCTAGATTGTGTCATTGTTGTGACAGTCATTACTGTATAATCATCATTATCAAAAGACAGCCTGCTCTTTATTCAGACACAAAAGTGCAGGAGTAATGAAAACCGGATGATTTTGCTCTCGCTCTTGAGAGAAGGGATTTCAGTATGCACACTGTTCGTATAACTGGCTGAATTATGATCATCTATGAGTTTTAAGAGCCATGGTGGTACATTTTTTTTTGGAAATTGTTAAGTATCCAGACACTTGAATGACAAAGGAGTATGGGAGTATGTTTGAAATATGCCACTTGAAAGCATGAATTGTTAGGAAACATGAATCTTCCTTCAATGACGAGAAAACTTATGATTTTCGCCTTAATGATGACAACAATATGTTAGCACTAGCAAGAAACCCAGCTTTTTTAACAGTGTAAAAAATATTTTTAACGGTTGCGGAGCATTCAATTGTAGTACCAACTTAGGACAGTACATGATTTTGAAAGCACCACATATGCCCAGGTAATCACTCACAACATCTCAGCTAACATCAATCTCTTGACATTCCCATTTTGTTCAGAAAATATGAAAATCTCCTCTATTTGCAACCCTAAATCCAACGCTAAGCCACTTTTCTGGTCTTGAAAGCATCTAAGCCTTCAAATTTGGAGACCACCCTGAACTTCTAGGAAAGAAAAGAGCCGGAGCGAGCGAGTGAAAGCCAGTGTGCGAGTGAATGTCATCTGGCCCCGGCTGAGCAGCCCATTCATAACTCCAGGTCACAAGGCAAAAGAAAACAAAGAAATCGGAGCCAAGAATTTAAAGCTTTGTTTTTCTTCTGCGAGAGAAGACCTGGGATTGGGTTCCGGAATCATTTGGCCAGTGTCCCCTGTTCCGCAGTTGCCATAGAGCTCACAGGATGTCTTCCAGATGACATAAGAACTCAGTGGAGCCCACTGGAGAGATCGGCAATGAAAGGCATGTTAAAGGACGATATAAAAAACTACAAAATTAAATTTGCAACATTTTTGCTAGTAAAAAAAACAACAACATGAATAAAATTTTCTCCAATAGAGCCCCAAGAATCCATGATTTACAGCGAATTTATAACAGCTTTTTAGAATCTGCTTTTAGATTTCAGAGTCAGAATTTGCCATCAACAACATGAAAGCATGGATCCATCCTGCCTTGTATCGACGGTTCAGGCTGCTGGTGTAATGGTGTGGGGGATATTTTCTTGGCACACTTTGGGCCCATTAGTACCAATTGAGCATCATGTCAACGCCACAGCCTACCTGAGTATTGTTGTTGACCATGTCCATCCCTTTATGACCACAGTCTACCCACCTTCTGATGGCTACTTCCAGCAGGACAACGGGCCATGTCATAGAGCACGAATCATCTCAGTCTGGTTTTTTAACCATGACAATGAGTTCACTGTACACATTCAGTATTCCCATCTAATAAAGCAATCGGGTCACTTTAGGACATAATCTACAGCATTTCAAATAATAGGACTCCACTCAAATGCATTTACCAGTGATGGGTTGCAGCTGGAAGGGCATCCGCTGCGTAAAACATATGCTGGATAAGTTGGCGGTTCAATCCGCTGTGGTGACCCCAGATTAATAAAGGGGCTAAGCCGAAAAGAAAATGAATGAATGAATGAACTTAAATGCACAGAGGATTACACAATGAATCTTTTTTTTCTGGTAAAAGACAGTTTAAGCTTTCCACAAATGCTTACTATTAAGTATTGCAGGAATATCAAAAAAGATAAAAACACAAATAAACACAAATAAAAATAAAAGTCTGATCTTAGATACAGGCTATGGCCAAAGTGACTTGAATCCATGCAATTTGAGTGCTGAAAAGCAGAATAAATTCAAACCAGAACTACACTGTCACATCTGTGAAGGCGAAGGGAGAACAAACCCTCAAACTGTAATGCATTAGTCCTTTATAATGCATGTTAAACATGCTTTGACATCACAAGATGACTAGATATCATGTTCCTGTACGCATGATAAAAGGCTTCAATTGTTTTAAAACATATTCCTGGAAAAACTGGAACAACACAAGAAAATTTTATAATCGATTTCATTCAAAACACATTGCTCCTTGGTTCCATTGAGACTATTTCAGAGATTCATTTATTCCTTCATTTTCCTTTGGCGAGTCACTTATTTATCAGGGGTCGCCACAGCAGAATGAACCCCCAACTATTTCAGCATATGTTTTACACAGTGATGCCCTTTCAGCCGTAACCCAGTACTGGGAAACACCCATACACTCTGGCATTCACACACATACACTATGTGAAGTTTATTTCTAAACTAATTTCGAGAGGATCACGTAATTATGATTGAACATGGCTGGTTGCGCATTCACTATGTATGATCCACCAATCAGACGATTCCTAACTCACTATAAAGAGCCAGGGTTTCTCACTACCGTCATCTTCGATTTGAATAATCCCCCCTTTCACCCCTACTCTTCCACCTTTACCTTCATAGCGTGGCACGGCAGCCCAGTATCTAACACAGTTGCCTCACAGCAAGAACGTCACCGGTTCTAGTCCTTTAACTGGCCGGCTGTCGTTTCTGTGCAAAGTTTGCATGCTCTTCCCGTGCTCGCGTGGGTTTAATTAATTGATCAATCTAAAATTAGCACTACAGTCAAACTTTCATCCAGCACCACATCATTTCATAGCAATCAATTCTGTCATCAGCAAGGGGGAGTTCTCGAGATCTACCTGAGCTCAAAGCTCCCCTCTCGCCCTGCAAACGGGAGGGAGCCCAGGGCTCAAGAACCTTTTGGGCTCAGGGCTCTCTCCTGGGACAACATGCCAAACACGTTTAAAATCAATCATCAGCTAAGTGTGAACTCTTAAAAGCCAATTTAGATCATCCAATTCACCTATAGCACATGTCTTTTGACTGTGGGGGAAACCAGGGCACTCAGAGGAAACCCACACCAACAAGAGGAGAACAAGCAAACTCCATACAGAAATGCTAACTGACCCAGCCGGGGCTCGAACCAGCGACCTTCTTGCTGTGAGGTGACAGTGCTAACCACTGAGCCACCATGTTTCAAAGATGAAACCTGCAAATCCAGATTATTTCCCTGAATATCAGTTACAAATAAGCCAAGAGTGACCGTCCTGACTGTCTAACACCACAGGACAACCATCGATCGCACAGCTGATTCCTCTGTCGTCACATCTGCTGGAACTGGGTCACGCTGGAGCGCTATCGATTAACCATACTATTAATCCGCAGAGAGACCGACTTTTTGAATGTGGAAAATGATTATGTACGTGCAAACAAGTACGCTGATACACTGAGGGTCAAATGTACAGGACTGCAAGTGCAAGAGAGTAGGGCTGCAAAATATATCGATTGGTCACTTTATTTTGATGGTCCGTTTGTTCAATTTAAGTTTGCATCTACTTAAAGTGCATCTACATGCCAACTAATTCTCATTAGATTATAAGTAGACTTAGGTTGGGGTTAGTGTAAGTTGACATGTTCCTGCAAAGTTTCTTATAGTCAGTTAAATGCAGAGATGTATAGTAACGAAGTAGAACTACTTCACTACTGTACTTAAGTACTAAAAGGTTGTATCTGTACTCTACTGGAGTATTGTTTTTTTCTCCTACTTCTACTTTTACTTCAGTACATATTTTCGATGAGCTTAATACTTTTACTCCAGTAGATTTTTTATGTGTTGCATAGTTACTCGGTACAATTATAAAAATGTTACGAATCAATCATTTATTGATCAGACGATCAAAGAAGACAGTGCTGAGTGCCTGCATTAAGAGCACTTTAGTTTGTTTTAGACATGGAAAACCCAGAAATTCCACCTTCAATTCCTTCACTTTCAACTGTTCATGGCGATGAGGAAAAAGACCACCCGTGACCCTATTTAGAACCAATGTTTGCATTTGCCGGAGTGAAAGACAGTTCATATAGAATGAAGTGCATACTCTACCGTCGGATTTGAAGAAACATGTCAAGTTAAAGATAATATAATACACAAAACAGCCGTTCGAGTTATCCATAAGAGCTAGATAAGTTAACTATCATTAGCTACCCGCAGTTCATATCATGCTGCAATGTTCACATAACGTTAACTGTCTATCATAAAGGCTGTCACGCTGAATGGTGATTTTGACCCATCATATATATATATATATATATATATATATATATATATATTTTTTTTTTTATTTTTTTTTTTATATATTATACATCTTAAACCATAGTTCTTTTTGTTCTGCTTAATCCTGTGCCCCAAAAAAGATATTTAAAAAAACAAAACAATATGTCTTTTGACTGCTTTCTTTAAAAATAACTACATAACGCAATACTTGTACTTTTACTTTCAGTACTTGAGTAGTAGATTTTTTAATAAACTACATGCAATACTTAAGTACAAAAAATGTTGAATACTACTAGTTCCACTTAAGTATTGTGCTTAAAGAGCACTTCAACTTCTACTCAAGTCACATTTTTGATAGAGCACTTGTACTTTTACTTAAGTCTGGGTCTCTAGTACTTTATACATCTCTGGTTAAATGTCTGTTTAGCAGCAGCATCAGCAGATATTAAGCAGACAGTCTACTAATACTCAAATGGACCATCAAAATAAAGCGTTACCTATAGTTTCAGCATTGATTTCACAATATGCAAATCTGCAATAGTTATAAATGTTGACTTGAGATTGTAATTAACCAGAAAACACAGATTTGTTTAGGCCTGCATGTGACTATGTAAGATTTGAAGCGAATTTCAAGACGTTGATATTTGGTTGATTTTAGGTTGGACGTTGGATATTGATGTTGGCCTGACATTGGGTTCTGACGATTTCCAGACAAAATCCCCACGACGTTGTGGTACAATGTCAATCTGACGTCATGTTGACGTCCTGTGTCTGCTGAGTACTGTTTAGGGGTTTTGCGATTTGATGATTTTTGTTTGTGGCAGATTAAAATGTCTCCACAATCTGTTTTTAAAGGAATATCGTAGTATTGTGCTTTGTTGCAATTCTGGCATCTTAATAAGTCTTAATTTGAGATGCACTAAAAAGAAAATTTTGGGGCCAAAATCGAATATTCTAGTTTCACACGGCCGAAAATTTGAAATCTAAAATTATTTTAACTTATTAAACAATATAATTTTGTAAGACTTTTGAATTTTAGCCTAAATTTAGGTTAAAATACATCCAAAAATGCTCTAAAAAACCTTAAAATGGTCCATGTCCACACTGTCATTTTCAATTCCTTCCATCATCTGCACTAAAACGAATGAAAATGATGAGTGCGAGACTATTTTTGGGCCACCTATCCTATTTAATGTTAATAAAACAACAAAACATCTTATATTTTTTCTGGAAAAAAAGTGGTGATATCATGTTTCATCACTTACTCCTAGTACTACTGCATATTCAATGTATTCTGAAATTAACATAAATACAATATCTAGTACGGAAATACCACTTTACCAAAAACAATTACCAAAAAAGTCCTAAATAAATCAAATAGAAGCACCCACATGTACTTCAAATACAACTATGATAAAAAAAATCATGACAACATATGATTTAGGTTTCAGCTTTATTTTTTTAAAGGTATTCAAAATGTAACTTGATGTTTTAAGTCAGTTTAATTGATCCAAGATGAAATTACTTGATATTATTACTTGATATTTTATTCAACTTAATTTATTTTACAGCATAATTATAAAAAGACTGCAATTAAAAGCATTGTGACAGTAGCGTAAAAACAAGCAAAAGCTTACTAGTAATGACATCCCGTGTTAAGAAAAAACTGAAAATTACAGAAAGTGCTGTTAGTTCAGCTCTACATGTATGCTTCTCTATCTGACTCTGCCCTCTAGTGGAGAGAAAGAGTCAAACATCACAGACACAAAATATGGATTAATCCAGCAGTCATTTCTGACCTCGAACACTTTTAAAAGATTAATACGGCTGCGCTGCAATTTAAGGACATATTTCTAGAATTATGTTTATGATATTATCCTTATATAAGAATTTCAGTCTGAGCTAGTATTTTTTAAAGTCTTATATAATTTGTATTATTATTACAAAAAGTAGGTATGATTAATATAACAAAAACATTATATGAATCATTTACAATCAATTAAATTCTGAACAAGGGCAGTTGCAATTATTGATGAATTGTCTGATCACGATTATTTTGGATAATAATTATATAATTATATAAATCTGAAATTAATTGAACTCAGGCAAGATAATCATGATAATTTTAAGTGCATAAAAATGCCCAACAGTTTAGTTAAAGTACCAGTTCTCACTATTACAGTTCTCACTATTACAACTACTGGCTTATGACCTGCTAAAGATATTGGTCATTTATTAATACTTATAAAAGTACATATTCTGCATGATCTTATTCTACATCCCTAATCCTACCCAATAATTTAACATATCTAATGACTTAACTACTAATAAGTAGTACATTATGAGTCTATTGAGATACAAAATCATAGTTAAGAGGCTGTTAACACAATAAAGTGTGACCTCAGTACTCCCCCTACCGTTTTACCATTTTTGAATCCATCCAGCCAGATTTCAGGTCTACCAAGGGCACTTTTAGCTTAGCTTAGCATACATAATTGAATCAGATTAGACCATTAGCATCTGACTTTTTTTTTAAAGGATAAATGATAATTTAGCAGTTATATTACACTGAGCCTGAAAATAGTCCACAGCTAGATATTTAGGTAACAGCGCTGAGTAATATTAATGCGTCTGTTGACGCCATGGTACCACAGTAAAGTACCTTGATTATTACTCTGTAATGAAAGTATAGTTATAAGACTTTTCATTTTCTGGCAATCTTAGTACACAAAGAGTCAAGCTTTAAATAGGAAAATTATAAGAACTTTTCAGATTTGTTTGAGCGAGATGCTAACGCTCTAATCCGATTCAATGCTCTATGCTAAGCTAAGCTAATCTAAGCTTAAAGTGCTTTGACAGAGACGAAGATCGGCTGAATGAATTCAGAAATGGTCAAATTTAACTGTTTAATACTAGTGGACTTATAAAATTTGCATATTTCCAAAAAAGGGGAGTGCTAATTTATTATTTGCATGCATTTACGTATTTCACAGAGCAAATAGACCATTAAATCATCAATCCCAAGTACTTGTTAACTCTTTTGACTTTAAAAATGTAAACTTTTCAAATAGTTTTACAGCAGTAAATAACAACATTTGGCCTTGTATTACCTGTGCTTAATGGCCAGATGATGTTTGACGTCCAAACATCCGCCAGCAGGGAAGAATCATTTCACCCATACATGAAGCCTCTTAGGTAAATCTCCAGGCATTACAGTGTATGCAATCACAGGATGTGTTAGATTGCCATGAGTAAGGCGGATTTAGATTAGTGTGCAAAGCGCTTGAGGAATCTTATCAGTACTGCACCAGCAGAGGGCGCCGCGCACAACACGTCTCCATGAGTGGCTTCTGATCCATCCTAAGTGGATGAGATGAGAATGACCTCACCGCTGGGACTACAGCACACACCACAACACCTCTCTGGTATTTCTTAGCTTCGTGACGGCCCTTTGTCCCACGTCAAAGTGAGTCACCACAAATCTGCCTCTCTAGCAAGTGCAAATTTCTTAAAGTCTCTGATATTATTGGTTAAAGTTAGTCATTATCCAGCTATTGATTTCAATATGGAAAAACATTTTTTTTTCCCAAATATTGCCCAAGTGATGTTTAACAGAAAAGGAAAGAAAATTTTGACAGTATTTCTTAATATTTTCTTCTTCTGGCAAAAGTCTTATTTATTTTATTTTGGCTGGACTATAATTTATTTTACTTTTTTAAGGTCAATACTATCAGCACCCTTAAGAAATGTTCTGTTTTCGATTGGCTACAGAACAAATTGTTCTTGATAAAGCAAAATAACTTGCCTAGTTAACCTAATTAACCTAGTTAAGCCTATAAATTTCACTTGAAAACCAGTGGTGTAAATTAACAACTCACAAATACTGTAAATGAGTAGTTTTTCTCAGGAATTGTACTTTACTAAGTAGTTATGTGTACTTTTACTTTCCCTTGACTACATTTTTAGAGCAGTATCTGTACTTTTACTCCACTACTTTCCTTCAACCTGCAGTCACTACTTATTTTTTCTTGTCTATGGGTATAAGAAAATTCAGTCCTGTGATGCCTGTCCAATCGAATCGCACATAGAAGTAAACAGGTAAATCACATCATAACGAATACCTCAAGACACGGGCGATTTATAATTGCAGCAAACTGTTTGGAAGCATTAAAAGTGTCCAAGAAGATATCTAAAATCTTTTCACGCATTGACCCAGAGACTGTTAAGATGCATGTCACTGATACAAAAATGACGGATGTTTACTCAGTGATGACCGAAATGACCTTAAACACCCTGTAGGCACAATACGTCAACATGTTGTCAGACTGAAGTTATACCCCAATGTCGTCGGGACATTTCATTTTGTTTGGAAATGAAAATTGGGTTAACGTCAGAAATCAACGTCTAAACTAAAATCAACCAAATATCATCGTCTAACGATGTTACAGCTTGATGTTGTGTAAACGTTACCACTATGACGTCTATCAGACGTTGGATTGCCATACCTGACAAATAAATGGCAGCATTTGACGTCAAAATGACGTTGGTTTAAGATGTTGGCTCGACGTTGGATTTTGATCACTTTCTAACACAACCTAAAATCAACCAAATATCAACATCATTTGACGTCGTTGATTTCAAAATAACGTCCTCAGGCACTGGCTAGACATTGAATTTTGGTCACCTGACATCACAACCTAACCTAATATAAATGTCTTATGACATTGTGTGCCTGCTGGGCGATAACTAAATGCACTACAGAATGTTACGTTTACACACACACCCACAAATTAGCTTCAGCATCAGCTTTTACAGGGTAATACTCACTACTCACTACTCTTGAGTAGTGGCGAATAATCATTGATGTCCTGAATATTGAGAATTAAATGGCGAACCTCTAATGGATTTTCCAATTTGTGCTCCTGTTTTATAACGCACAAAGTATTTTTCCCGCAAATATCCTCTCTGACGATTCTCTCCGCTAGGGTCAGCTCTGCAGAATTTAGATTAATGTCACAGAACCTTACCTTACCTTCAGTATCAATGTGAGCCTTAAGAAATGAAAGTCTGTCCACATCCAGTCCGAGATTCTTCGCTATATTTCCAATCACAGATCCGCATTTCATCTCCTCTGGGAAAGAATAGCTTACGTCTTTATAAGTGCTGGGGCCCATCAGCATAAAGAACAAAAGTACAAACATCTCAGCAGCTTAGTCTATCATTTGCAATGCTTCAGAAATGCAATCCTAAAAACCCCAAACACTTAACGCATAAAAGAAACAAATAATTTTAAAACAATTCTACTCAATTGCTGATATACTGTTCCACCACTTAACATCTAGAATTGCGTAAAAAGGTCTTTTTACTCATACGTTGAGTAATATTTACAACAGATACTTTTACCCTACTTGCACTACTTTTTTAGGCAAGTAATGGTACTTTTACTTAAGGATTATTTTTTAGTACTCTTTCCACCACTGTTGAATACCATTTTTTTTTTTTGCAAAATAACTAGTAAAATGTTATATACTGTCGTCATGGCAAATAATATAAAAAATAATTAGTTATTAGAAAATAATCATTAAAACTATTGTTTAGAAATGTGTTGAAGAAAAATCTCTCTGATTAACAGCGCTTTGGAAATATTTTTGAAAGATATATAAACGGCTAAAAATAAATATATTTGAAAAGTATGCTAAATATATTTTGTAACTTTGAGGCTCACTAAAATATATACATCAGAGTTTTTACAGTGGATACTAAGTACCGATTCCTTGTCACGGTGATCTACCGATACGAAGTACCGACTCCTATACTTCAAGCTTTACGTAACTTAATTTTTATAACCTGGGCGTGCATGTGCATCTTCCTCTTCTTGTAAACTCGTAAACAAACACTTGTGATCAGTTCACGAGATCGGCCAGATCAGCAAGTTTCGATCGAGTCGTGACATGTGATTATCAGCCGATCGATCGGAGCATCAACCTTAAAAAAAATCATTTAATAAAAATCACTCAAAAAATCTATTTCCAGCCTTACAATAGAATGTTAATGGAGATCTACAATATCCATTAGGTTATATAAAATTAAATATTAAGAGGAATTGTGTTTTAAAAAGTATGATCCTTGCTTTTAACATTTTCGACATTAAGTCAGTACATGAACGGGCTGCTATAACCAAACCTTTGGTCACTCGTGCCAATGCTAAACACTGATTTCAATGGTGTCAGCAGCAAAAATCTTGGAATGTGGACAATGTGAAACATGAATCGTTCTCTGAGTCCACCTTCCTACATCCGGGAGAGTTAAGGTGTGGAGAAGAACCAAAGAAGCGTATCACCCAGACTGTTGCATGCCCAGAGTGAAGCATGAGGGTGGATCAGTGATGGTTTGGGCTGCAATATCATGGCATTCCCTACATAGACCCAATACTTGTGTTAGATAGGTATGTCACTGCCAAGGACTATAGAAACATTCTGGAGGACCATGTGCACCCAATGATTCAAAAATTGTATCCTGAACGCGGTGCCGTGTATCAGGATGATAATGCACCAATACACACAGCAAGACTGGTGACAGAGTTGTTTGATGAACATGAAAGTGCAGTTGAACATCTACCGTGGCCTGCACAGTCACCAGACCTAAATATTGTTGAGCTGCTTTGGAGTGTTTTAGAGGAGCAAGTCAGATCAAATTGCATTATGAAATAATGCAGACTGGTTCATCGAGAGCAGTTCTGAGTGTAAAGTTTAATAGCAGGAGGAAATATAATATTATATATATATATATATATATATATATATATATATATATATGCTTTAAAAATATATATATATTTAAAAATTTTGGTAAATATCTGTTTATTAGGTACATTTTTAATATATTTAAAAAGTTTGAAAATAAATATTGTGTCTTATCCACATTTATTTGACTAAATCAAGACTATGATTAAATATCTTTACGCTCGATACCATGCCAACCTTTGTCAATCATACAAACAATACAAACTGAGTCACAAGTGCAAACATTGCCAAACAAATACACAAATTCATCCATGTCTCTACGAATTTATGACTCTTAGCTTGTGAAGAGGCAGTAATAAACACCCCCGACAAAAGCAAGGCACTCTGGAATGTGTCCGACTCGCGTTAGTCATCCATAAATCAGCAGCTAGATGTCATTCTGGTAGAGATTCTGCTACCCGCATTTAGACCACATCTGAAAAGATGCCAATCAACAACAGTTGCCATGCGAACACGAGCCAAACATGAAAAAGAGTTGAATCTTCGCTCCTCAAATGTGGTCCGTCGCTGATTCTCAACTCACTCAGCCCTGAGGGGCGAATCCCACAAAACTGTCAAAAACATGTCTGGCTCGTATTTCACCCCAAATATCTAAAGAAAGAAATGAGAAACTACATTTTGCTTCAAGGTAATGAAGCCTTTTAGGAACCTTTTTCAGCACTTTTCACAGCAGTTACATACAAAAGGGAAATATTATGCTAAAATAACATTTATAAAAATCACATTTTAAACACAACCGTGTGGCAACAGTGTGTGAATATAGCCAAAGATTATAGAATACACAAGACACGTAACTCGTATAGTTCTGAATAAGGAAAAGTGGAATAGTCAAAACAGTGAATGAAGCCCCACCTTCTAGTATCATCAGGGCTTAATTTGTGCCGAAACACGCCGGATCCGGAACCGTTGAAATCTGTACCTCATTTTACCAAAACACCTCCTCAACCACCCTCCTCTCCCGTCCGCTGTTCACTTTCACCGTTTTCCGCGACTCCCCAACCCTCTTCACTTACATCCGCAACACCACTCCGCCATCAAACATCCTGCCATGCCCCCTCGCTCTTCACTTTTATCCGCACCAACCCCCGCCACCCCGCTCTCCGCTTTCGTGCGCGACACCTCTACATCCTTGGGTAACATGATCCGTTACCCTGATCTGTTCCGGGACCTCACAATTCACTAATTAAGCACTGCGTATCATCAATCAATATAGGGCTTACTCACACTATGCTATTTGAACCGTGCCCATGCCCGTTTCCCGGATCGTTTGAGAAGTGTGAGTGCTCTGAATCGGGCTCAGGCATGGTTCACTTGGCCGGCCCTGGCCCGGTTGGAAGAGGTGGGCCTGAGCGCGGTTCACTTGGGCTTGAGTGCAAGCGTGCCTGAGCCCGAAACTGAAAGCGAGACGTGACTTTTAAGGGACTGTTTCATATGGATTAATGAATCATTCGTACTGTTTAATGAACGCAAACTGTCGTAGATTATTAAAGACGCAAATCCCTCACTGCACCACAGCTGCAGCTTCAGCAAACTTCCTTATTCCTGCAGCACAAGGACTGTTTGTGAGCGTCAAAAGTGGCTGATCTGTTTGGCCAAATATTAGACTGCGTGTCACCGCATATCAAACAACGCTTTGAGAGCGCTTACTGAACAGCGCATCATCGATGACGTAAGCGCACCCAGGCCCGAACGTAATGTGAGTGCGGGCCGTCGGAGGAGACGGGAGGGGGGACAAGCGTGCTTTGGCCTGGTTCAAGGCAACTGTACATAGTCTGAGTACGGCCATAGACTGACAATTCTCCAGGGGAGGGACTCAAACCAGACGCGAGTTTCTGCAGATTTAGTGTGATTCGACCATTTAGAAATTAAACTAAAGAGGCTGTTGTTGTTTAATTTTATTGGTGATTCCTAATATGAAATTCAATCGTGAGCTTGGCAAGCAATTTTAGAGAATTTGATGTTTCCCCATTCAAACAGAATGCCCTAGCATACTGCCTGAGAGGCATTTCAAAGATGGCAAATGACTTGCCTTAAAGGGGCTTTGATATAGCCAGCCTCTAATGGTAAAATAGAATTAATTATTTGATTTATTTAATTTATTATGTGAATGATTGATTTTGGACATGTTTGTACATTCATTCATTTTCTTTTCGGCTTAGTCACTTTCTTAATCTAGGGTCGCCACAGCGGAATGAACCGCCAACTTATCCAGCATATGTTTTACGCAGCGGATGCCCTTCCAGCTGCAACCCAACACTGGGAATCATCCATACACACTCATTCACACACATACACTACGGACAATTTAGCTTACCCAATTGCACAACCACATGCAAACTCCCCACAGAAAAACCATGCGCCTCCATTAACAACAAACTTGTGTGTGCAAAAAACTGGATATTTGAAAGGCCTAAAGTTAAAATCAGTCTTGAATCCAGTGTGCATGAGTATTTTGTGCAAGCTCGGGACTTAACTAAACTTTGTTTAGTTGTAGCAGTTTTGTTCCGTGCAGAAAGGCGGTGTTGAGAAGCCTTTACGATTAATTAACTGTGACTAATTAAATCGCAGTTAATAGTGAAATCGGTTAATCGTTGCATCCCTATTTGAACTTCGCACAAAAATGCATTTATTGGACTGCTTTAATAGTGGTCGAATGCATTCAAACAGTACCACTTTTCACCAATTCCGAACGCTTACCGAATAATTGCTCATAATTGTTGAATTGTACCAAAACATATAGATTATGACTAAAATCATAGTTGCAATAGACATTCTATTCATTCTCTTGTTTTACTGCACACTTGTACACCACATAGGCTGGTTTGTTCAATTAACAGTACTGCTGAATCAAACTAAATGCTTCATAACTGATGCAGAGCGCGATGAAATAAGAGGGAGGAATCATAATGAAATCTAAACACGTGACAGGAGGGTCATTTGAATGCATGTTAATAAAAGGTGGAAGAAAGGCCTGAATGCATGAGGTAATTGCATCAGCTCCTTCAATCTGTGTGACTGGCTCTTTGACAGCAGACCGTTTACGTCAGAGACCTGACCCCGCACATGCTTTAAAACATTAATCTCATTGCTTTGCTAAAACAGCTAAAATCACTGCACTAAACTGTGTTCAGACTAAATTGGTGGGTGCAAAAGAGGTGTATAAGTGTTTTGTTTGTATTAATATTTTAAATGTATAAAATATGTCTTATTGACAGATGTACAGAGTCCTTGTTCCAGCAAATATCTTCTTTTTCCTTTTCCAAGTTCGAATTAAAGTGTATTGTATTATTATTAACCTTTTTATTAGTTTTTTGATGACATTTATACTTGTTTTTTGTCCTATCATTACTTTTGTTCTTTCTTTCTTTGTAATAATGCCATAAAATCCATAAAGTTACAACATTCATTCATTCATTTTCTTTTCGACTTATTAATCTGGGGTTGCCACAGCGGAATGAATCGCCAACTTATCCAGCATATGTTTTACGCAGCGGATGCCCTTCCAGCTGGGAAACATCCATACACACTCATTCACACGCATACTATCTACGGTCAATTTTAGCATACTCAATTCACCTGTACCGCATGTCTTTGGATTTGTGGGGGAAACCAGAGCACCCAGAGAAAACCCAGGGACACACGGGGAGAACATGCAAACTCCACACAGAAATGCCAACTGACCCAGCCAAGGCTCAAACCAGCGACCTTCTTGCTGTGAGACGATCATGCTACCCACTGCGCCACTGCATCGGCCTAAAGTTACAACAGTTACATGTATATATTTATGTGACGCTGGACTGCAAAACCAATTGCAGTTGGTGTAGTTTTGCCAATAGACATTAGGGTTGGGCGATGTCGACCAATTTGGCATCGTACGATGTCTAAAGTGAAACATCATGATGGGCGATGGCATCGTAGGCGGAGGTGAATTAATTATTTATGAATAATTCATTCATTCATAACTAATTAATTATTTGTAGCCTACCGCTTCAACTACCTGACCCCGCACATGCTTTAAAACATTAATCTCATTGCTTTGATAAAACAACAGCTGAAATCACGGCACTAAACTGTGTTCAGGCTAAAATGGTGGGTGTAAAAGAGGTGTATGAGTGTTGTGTTTGTAACAATATTTTAAATGTAAAAAAATATGTCTTATTGACAGATATACAGAGTCCTTGTTCCAGCAAATATCTTCTTTTTCCTTTTCCAAGTTCGAATTAAAGTGTATTGTGGGATACAGATTGTACTATTATTATTATTTTTTTGTTAAGACACATTATTATTAACCTTTTTATTTGTTTTTTTTATTCCATTATGTGTGCTTAAGATGACATTTATTCTTGTTTTTTGTCCTATCATTACTTTTGTTCTTTCTTTCTTTGTAATAATGCCATAAAATCCATAAAGTTACAACATTCATTCATTCATTTTCATTTTGGCTTTTTAATCTGGGGTCGCCACAGCGGAATGAATCGCCAACTTATCCAGCATATGTTTTACGCAGCGGATGCCCTTCCAGCTGGGAAACATCCATACACACTCATTCACACGCATACTATCTACAGTCAATTTTAGCATACTCAATTCACCTGTACCGCATGTCTTTGGATTTGTGGGGGAAACCAGAGCACCCGGAGAAAACCCGGGGACACACGGCGAAAACATGCAAACTCCACACATGAATGCCAACTGACCCAGCCAAGGCTCAAACCAGCGACCTTCTTGCTGTTAAACGATCGTGCTACCCACTGTGTCACCGCATCGGCCTAAAGTTACAACAGTTACATATATATATATATATATATATATATATATATATTTATGTGACGCTGGACTGCAAAACCAATTGCAGTTGGTGTAGTTTTGCCAATAGACATTAGACAATTTGGCATCGTACGATGTCTAAAGTGAAACATCGTGATGGGCGATGGCATCGTCGTCGTAGGCGGAGGTGAATAAATTTTTTATGAATAATCAATTAATTCATAACTAATTAATTATTTGTAGCCTACCTGACCCCGCAAGGTCTTTGTTTTACCCATAACCAAATTATAAATAAACAGGGCTTAACATTAACAACCGCCAACCCGCCAGATGTGGGTAGATTTCAGCTTTGGAGGGTAAGACAGACACTCCCACTAGCCACTTAGGCTGGTAGAAAATAATTTTAAATTGTGGTTTTCTTAAAAGCAGCGTTCAACTATAAGGATGCTTGCAAATGTGATCTTAGAATCGAGAAACACCACGACTTACAAAAATAAATGCGTTCGCGGGAGCAATAGAAAGCAGGTGAATAATAAATGAGAGGATGATCAGTCGCACTAACAGCTGATGTGATGCTCCTGTTTTCTTGCTTGAAGCAATCGTGCCTGAAACGCAACTGTGATCGGTTCTCTTTCATATAGACCAGACAAAAATGTTTGCTCATGCACCCAGTCTTGCTGCTTTCTACAGCTTCAAATATGTCTTTTTGTAAGCAGCACCGGTTGCTTTCACTTTGAACAGATTAACCGTGTGATCACCCTTTCATTATCACACAGTATGTTTATCACCTGCTTTCTTTTTTGCCTACACGGTTATTTTTGTTTATATGGTTTAATTATTGTTTTTTTTACAACAACTTTGCTTTAATATAAGATTAACTCTCCACGTATGTGTAGTTAACTGGTGATTTGAGAGACCTTTAGCGAGGACAGATTACTGTGCATATTTTTGATATATGACAATAATTATTTTTAAAAGTCAATTGTTTTTCTTAGTTTTTTTTTAAAGAAATGTTTTGTTAAATAAAAAAGTATAGTATACAGCTATATTCAGCTTGTTTTGACACATTTAAAATTTGTGGCCAAAAATAATTATTGTTTGGTGTGGTCAGAGATAAATTTGGTTAATCCTTCATTTTGACTTCTGAAACGTCATGTAACATAAAAACTTGCAGTATAACACTATGAAACCATAGTGACCCATATAAAACCATGACCCATTTGCTCATACACAACACACAACACGTGAAATGAATGAAATGAATGAGGAGGTATGTGGATAAAACACAAAATCTAAATCACGTAATTTTAGCATGTCAAAGTCATATTTATGCATACAAAAAAACATTTCCAACAACAAAATTGTGGCTAGTGAAAATGCAGAGTGGCTAGTAACGTTGGAAAACTACTAGCCACTGTGGCTGGTAATCAAAAAGGTTAATGTCAAGCCCTGTAAATAAATAAAGATTAGTTACACACAAATTACCACCAATCAATCACATTTTCTATGATAGAGCTATAGAGCTATGATAATCTCACACAGTGGTGTAAAGTACTTGAGTAAATGGACTTCGTTACTTAAGTATTTTTTGGCTACTTTGTACTTGTACTGAGTATCAAAAATATAAGCAACTTTTACTCTCTACTTAACTACATTTTTGATTGAATATATGTACTCTTTACTCCACTACATTTGAACGGACGCTTTCGTTACTCATTACATTGTGATTGTGCGCGACAAGTCACCATCTTTATCTACCACGGCTAATTTGTTGGGCGGATGAGGCGATATATCGCCATCTGCAGGGTGCTGAAGGTACTGTATGCTACTTATGGGCTAAATCACGGAAATGTGAATTAGCAGCTTGCCTAATACCATGTTTAATTAGCGACATGGCTGCAGCCAGTGATGAAGCTGAAGCCGGCACATCAAGCAGTGCCAGCACTGATGATCATCCATGGCCTTATCTGAAAGAAATGTTTTCATTTGCCGACATACAGAATGGCTCTTACAGGATGCAGTGTCTACTTTGATGCCACGAACCACGAAAATAAGTGCTTTAAAGAATTCATCTTCAAATCTAAGAAAACACATTGAGGTAAGAGTCTATTGAATGTGAATTTAGTCAAATTATGTCTGACTTTACAATAGTGTAATGTTACCAAAAGTTAATACAGTTACTGATATGGCAAAAACCACTGCGACATGACTATATTTTAGCTTTTTTTTTGTGCAACATGAATAAATGTATCACTGAAATTATACATTTTGCATCAGGTGCATTTAGCTATGAGTTTGTTTTACTACATTCAGTATGAGTAAAATACTTAAGTTCTTTTAAAATCGAATACTTTAATACTTTTACTCAAGTCTTATTTGAATTGGTGACTTGTAACTTGTAATGGAGTCATTTCTACAGTAAGATATCTGTACTTTTACTCGAGGTACTTTTTACACCTCTGATCTCACATAATATTATGGTATGCTGTAGAGCTATGCACTTTCTAACCTGCAGCTTTTAATTGACAAATGTACTTTTGGCAAATTATACCGTGACTCAGGCAAACGTGCCTTAACAACATTGCTCAGTGTTTGATTAAGAGTGTGTGTCTGTGTTTGAAGAATGTGTGTAAGAATGAGACGTTTGTGATTTGCCTGTGGCTGATTGAGGGTTGTGTGGTCTAACCTGTGTGCATTGTTTCCAGTCAGCTCTCTCAGGTGTGTGTGTGTGTGTGTGTGTGTGTGTGTGTGTGTGTGTGTGTGTGTCTGTACAAGCTGAATCTGGGGAAGGAAGCGAAAGGCCATGCCCTCAGCTGAATATACTGCTCGTAAATCTCACCCTGGTTTGAGATTTTCCTGCGCAATGATCCAAGACCTTTTACTTGACTGAAATCCTGAGCTCGGTAATTATAGGAGAAACCAGAAACCTGTTCAGAACAGTGCAAGAGACGCTCCATAGATTTAAAACGGGGACGCTTTTTATTTATGGACTTTGACCTGAACTTTAGACAACTAAAAACATATCCAGTTTCCTTCCTTAGCCTTTAATTGATTCTAGATACCACACAATCAGCCATAAAGACCCTGGTGGACTTCAAACGAAATCTAAGATTAAACAGAAGTGACGTCTTTTTGAACTGAATCTGACTGAAACAAAGTTAGTTTTAGGTTTGTTTTTTATAACGGCTCACCAAAGCAAACCTTTGGGGGAGTTTTGGCTCTTAAACACTTTTGAGCTACCATTGGTCTGATGCGATTATGCAGCAACAATACCAAGTTAGCAGCATTGATACACTGGAGATGGTACAGATATTTCCGCACCTGTATGATCACTCAGGGAGAGATTTTAAAGACTCAGAGGGAGTCACACCTGAGTAATCCAGTGTTTCCCAACCCTGTTCCTGGAGCCACACCAACAGTACATATTTTGCATGTCTCCCTCATCTGACCCATGGATTTCAGGTTTTGGAGTCTCTTCTGATGTCCTGATGAGTTGAATCATTGCGTTTGATTAGGGAGAGGTTGAAAATGTGTACTGTTGGTGTGTCTTCAGGAACAGGGTTGGGAAACATTGGACTAGAAGACATAATTTGAAGGGCTCCAATTTTGTCCTGTAAAATAAGTCTCCAGTTTCAAAATACTCAAAATATCAGATATCAGTGCCAATAGCCTAGTGGTTAAGTGCGCAAACATGGCAAACACCGTGACCCGAGTTTGATTCCCGACTCAAGGTCCATTCCCCCCCTCTCTGCTCCCCATTTCTATGTTCCTGTCCGATAAAAAGATGAAAAATCTCCCCCTAAAAAACTAAGATCATTTATTATACCCTGTTGAGAATGTACATTTTGGGGTCAGAGGTTTTGCCCCTGTGCCTTTAAATACAAATGAGCTGGCTCTTCCCGCCCACTCAAAGTAGGTTCTTCCCACCCACTCTTCGGACATGTCACTTCAGAGAAGAGTAGCTGGGGTCGGATGTCAGGAAAAACACTGCAAAAAAACAAACAAACAGCAACTCCGACACGATGAAACAGCAACCCAGATTCACAAATACCAAAGTAAAACTAATCCAGGAAGTTTCCCAGTAGTTATTTGATCGAGGTTTGATGTTTATTCTGCCTTGCTGCAACAATGAATGAGCCACACACAATGCTGTTACAACATTTGTGATGCAACACACTCGCATTGCAATGTTTTTGCTAATCTACTCATGGCAAATGTGAACAATAAACAGGTAAATATATGCAGCTGTAACGTTATAGAGATCCATGATAGCTAAGTTACTGTACAAATCTTGTCTTGCTTTGCATAATAATATGCGTCAATACTGAGACATGTTAATACACTCCTGTCAATCAATATTGGTGGACGGGGAAAACCACACTGCTATGTCACAGTATGGTTGGCCTCAAAATCACTGCGATTTGGATCCTAGTTTAGTGTCATGAGAAAAAAAACTTGTTTATATGACTCAAATATGATTGGACACACTATACCTACACACATGTATGTCCATAATATGCCCATAGCATAATGATTTTGCAAATTAAGTGCCCTTTAATATTCTAAACATTATTTCATTCTGTGTTTGCTTGCAAAAGAATGGATTGGACAATATTTGGCTGAGATTCAACTCATTTTAAAAACTGGAATCTGAGTGTTCAAATGTATCAAAATATTGACAAAATCGCATGTTGCTAACAATTCATATTACCAATTCAAAATTATGCTTTGATATATTTACAGTATCAAATTTAGAAAATAGCTTCATGAAACATGATCTTTACTCAAAATAAAATAAAGGTTTTGACCAATACAGTGTTACATACTGTACAGCAGGGATGTCCAAACTCAGTCCTGGAGGGCCAGTGTCCTGCATATTTTAGTTCCAACCCCAATTAAACACACCTGGACCAGCTAATCAAGCTCTTTCTAGGTATACTAGAAACTTCCAGGCAGGTGTGTTGAAGGAAGTTGGAGTTAAACTATGCAGGACACCCGCCCTCCAGGACCGAGTTTGGACACCCCTGCTGTACAGTGTTGATTAGGGTTGGGTTGATAGACGATGACATCATCCATCGCCGATGACGGATAGACGTCACGATGCTGATTCGGCATTGCAATCCTCCACCCCGCCCCCATCGCAGCAGCAACCCGCTTATGAAAAATGCATACTTAGGCCCCGTTTACACTAATACGCCTTGGTTTTAAAATGACATTTTAGAACGAAAATTATCCACATCCACACTGGTGTTTTATTAACCCAGGCTCATTCTGAAAACGTAGTCCCATGGACATTTCTGGAGACTGCAAAATAGTTCCCGGGAGGTAAGTATTTTTGCAGTTTTTGTTTTCGCGAATCCGCAAGAGGCTGCTGTGTGCGCTTTTTCACATCTCAAATTTCTCTCACGAGTGCCGTTCGCGCCCGCTGCTCTCCTGTAAACCCACGAGAGGCCGCTGTCGGCTGATTGTCTGTCTGACTGAATGGCCGGCCGGCCAATCGACTAACTGACCCATCCTCCTCCTTCCCAAAACCCAACCAATTTTATTGAGTGACCCGCCCACTCACTTCCCTGAACCCAACCAACGGTTTACAAAAGCCGTCCAAAAAAAGAAAAGCCCTCGTCTGATTTTTACCACGTTTTCGGATTTTACCGTATTCTCACCCTGTTATTTACTTGTTCATTTTATTTTTTGGATTAATGAACAATATTCATTGTGATCAACCCCTGATTTGCAACAAATATTTGTTAACTTGCGGGATGGTAACACGTGCAATCACACGTGCCTACAGACGTATTTTGTCAGAAGCAAAATGAAAGAAGATTATTCACAGTTTGACAGAGGAGTTGACACAAAGCAACGCTGATGCTGATTGCGTGTGAGACGTAGGAAATAAGTCAATATGACATCATCTTTAAACTAATGACTTCTTTTATAATATTAAAAGGGGTTTTGTGACATAATAACAACAAAGCATTAATCAAATGCATATTTTCAGTGGAGCGATCGATTTAATAACCTGATATTTTTACATGACGGACAAAAAAAACATGATTGGAAAAATCAGTAAATGTCAGCTCTTAAAAAAGATTCAGTCAGTGTTTACGTTTTCTAAATTAGTCATTTGGGTGAAAAATATCTAGGGCAGGCCTGTTTATTTTATTATTATTTTTTAGTTTATTCTTTTTTTCTATGCTGTAACACTGCAGGTGCGTGAAGATATTCTGTTATGTTCTGCATGCTGCTGTTAGCATGTTAAAATAAATCAGTATTTTAAAATATTTAATGTAACAAAATAGAAAGCTCAAAATATTTTATTAAATAATATTTTAATATTTATCTGTTAACGGTTAATATTCGGTTAACGAGCTGCGGTTTCGGTTGGTAAAATAAACCGAAATGGGCATCCCTAACCAGGACACATCTAAAGTCCATTCAAGTCTATTCAAAGTTTTGCATTTTACCCAAGAGTAGACCTACATATAATATTATCATTGTTGTTTTACCATATGTTTGAGAAATAACAATAATAATAGCCTACTCATATTAATCTTTATTTTACATCTACAGAATCGTGAGAAAATCCTGATCTTTATTTTGAGCAAAAAATCGTGATTCTCATTTTAGCCCAAATCGTGCAGCTCTAGAAACAAGACAGAAAGTTAAGAATTTTTTTTTATGTATTAATGCATTTTAATGTATTTTGAATGATCAGAACTTTCACACTTTAACTGATGACCTTCAGAACTTTTTTCTCCTCTTAAACACTGTAATTTCATATCAAAATGAGTTCCTCCATGTAAAGTAAACGCTTAAAGAATGTCTCTGTCCATCAGTAGAGGGTTTTTCCTCTGCAACTCAGCTGTTCCGCAAGACATGTCAAACACAAAGAGACGGATACACCATAGCTCTTTCGCCAGCAAAAACAGGGGTGGGAAATCAAGAGAGAGAGATGCTAGTAAAGAAATAAAAGCCTACAGCGACACTCCTCATAAACCTGCTGTTTGTCAAGGTCCAAGGCTTCTTCCTCTTGCCTACAATCCACAGACCTGTCCCATAATGCCAAAGAGCCGCAGCAGCAGTAATGGCTACAGATAAAGACGCCGCTGTCCTCGGTTTGTCTGAATATGGGACAGCACTTTTCTGCACTAATTAGTCCGAATAATGGAGCTGAACGTCAGGGGTCTTGACGAGAATGTGAGTCTATTAGCGTCATACACAAATTCAGAAATCAGAGCATATCCAAAGAGACCCAACATTATTTAAGACCACATTTGCAGTAGTAGGGCTGCACGATATTCGAAAAAATCTGATATTTCGTTTTTCCTGCGATATCCAGTTGAAGTCAAAATGATTAGCTCTCATGTAAGATTTGTATTTTTTTAAATATTTCCCAAGTAACATTTATCAAGAAATTATTCTAATATTTTACACAGTATTACTTATAACATTTTTCCTTCTGGGGAAATTAGTATTTAGTTTGGTTGTAATTAAAGTAGTTTTTAAAAATGTATCACCAATTTTAAGGTCAATATATATTTTTTTGGATAAACAAAACACTGTTGTCCAATGACTTGCCAATAATAACCTAATAACCTGGGGTGCGTTTCTAGAAACCATCATTAGCCAACTAAGGTCAGAAGTTCTGTCGTTACAAACATAGTTCATTGATTTGCCGTTTAGCAAATCCATTGTTCAAACTAGGCATGGGCCGGTATAAGATTCTTACGGTATGTTAACCTTGGATAAAAATATCACGGTTTCACGTTTTTTTAAATAAAATATATTCTTTTTAAATGTCTTGGTAAAAAACTAAAACTTTTTGAAAACAATATAATAAATTTTTTGAAAAGATTTAAAATAGTTTGGGACAGTAGCGATGTCAGGCTAAATAATTCAAAAGATTAATTGACTTCTGCTGTCTTCATTTGTTTCAAAAACACAGATTTCTTTACAATTTAAAACGGCATCTTTGTATATTTGTTTCTGCTGGAGTTACTGTTGTTCTAAAAAAAATAAATAAATAGATGTTAATAAAAAAATCTTACACACACCTTAGGAACGATATTACAGAAAATGTTGGCGGTTTTAACATCTTGACTTTTCCAAAACGCGGTATACCTTGAAAACGGTTATCGTCCCATTCCTAGTTCAAACGAACATTTGCAAACTAACCCTAAGCCCTATTCATTTAGAAAGTTCCAACATAAACTTTGAATGATTAAAAATAAAACATTTAAGTCATCTCTTTTAAGTGTAATTTGCTTTCAATGAATTTTTACAGTTACAATTTTTACATTTTGAATGCAGCCATGGCTCATGACGAAAGCTATAATAATAAAAATAATACAAATAATCTGCCAGTGATGTAAGCTAAATAAACTTGTTTTTAGTTTCAATTAAGAGTGTTTTATTTACCGCACTGGCAGATAGTTTAGCTTGTTTTAAGCACATGTGTCACATCTACTAATTGCGTACGTTTTCGTATTTTTACGCACACTGGAACTTCTCACAAAAAATGTCCTTCTAATTCACACGAGTTGGTTCTTATGGTACGTTTACACCAAATGCAGATGAAGTGTCAAGTGCGAGTGACTTAGATGTTAAGACAATGCAAAGACGCGAATAGACAACGTTAACCAATCAGGAGCTTGCTCTTATAGGGAGTGAAATTAACGTAGTCCCTGTTGTTGTTGTCCCGAGGGGAAATCCTCTTGCCGACACCGAACAACAGCTCATCAAACTGGGTTCGGCTCAGTCGGAAGTACTGCTGAAAAGTTGCATTATCCATGTATAGTTTCTGGAGGACTCACAGAGATAGGTGCACCTCAGAAAGGATCTAGTGGACTAGTGTCGCCGACTGAATCTACACTGTTTTTCAGCCTTCCTAAAGCACATAAAGCACAGCTACTATCTCAATAAAATCCATGTTAGTCATTTAAAAACGAAACTAGAGTTACCGGGCAGACAGAAGCCCTGCCCATGACACTAATCCACATCTATTGTGAAGTTAATTTGACACATGAATGAAGCAAATTTGATGCACTAAAGTGAGTAAACTCAAAATGTTCACGTGTCTATTTATGTGCAAATAGTGTGATTTATTCGCACAAGCTGCGTCTGGTGTGAACACCCCATTAAATTCCTAAACTGGTTGTCAAAATTCTTCTGCTTGAATTTGTAGTGTTCTAAATGAGCGCCTGAGGTTAGTAATTTACATAATACAAACCAGCTCCATATAAGGGCTTTCTGCAAAATAGCACTTGTCCAGAGAAGATTATAAGTCAAATTATGAATTAAGAATAAACAATTAAGGCAGCAAAACAAAAGAAAAGGAACTTTAATGGTAATGATGGTTTTGGTGTTGGATGTGGAACACGCTTCCAGTTCTGCAAATGCGAGGTAAAACGCTGTGCATTTTTGTTGACTTCAGAAATGACTCTTTCCAAAAGAGCAGTGCGCTGCGCGTTTTATGATGTTAGGCAACCACAGTATCAATAGCCTTGATGCTCTGGTACTTTTTTTTAGCACTGGGCAATAAATTTTATTATTAACTTTGAGTGTAAAGTTTGCATTGATTTGTTGTAAAAACAACATCATTTGTTGTAAAAAAATGACATAACTCAGGACTCTCCGTCACGCACTCACTATCAGACATGCATTTAAACCTGTGCGCCACAGCTTGGTAAAAAGTAATGGAGAAGACAATTGATGGAGAAGATGTGCATATGAAAGGAACTGCAACCGATCCAATGTTGGAATCCAATGTTGCTGTTTCCGGATGAATTACATGACCCAGCAGCAAAGACGTTCAGTACTGCAAATATCAACACTGACAAACACTAGACTAATCTACCAGATGCAGCGACCCGACGCAAATAAAAGCAATAAAATGCAACCCACCAGCTTAATGTAGGTAATTTATATGAACTGATATATATATCACAAAATAAAAATGAATACAATTCTGAATGCATGTTCATTGAAAAAAACAAATAGAATAAATCATCTTAAAAAGGGTCCCCCTTTTAACAATCATTATGAATTAACGTTCACTGTAGTTTACTTCACTGTAATTGCATAAAATGGTTTAATTTATATTATTATTATAAAAGTCTTAAATGCAATTATAAATAGAGTTTGTTAAATTTGATCTTTAAATTACATCTTTTTGTCTTTAAAAAATAAACTTAAATTGGGGGGAGGGGGTTGTAAATCAAGCCTAGCACAGAGTTGACTTTTTCCAACTGCAGGCGCACAGAGCGCTCCATCAAACACTTGATGCCAATAAAAAAGCCATATTAAAAAAGCACCTCTCACCACAAAAATGGTGTTATCACTCTCTTTATATATACTTTAATATAAATTTTTTATGTCTATTTACTATTCATTTACCCTTTAAATAACATATATAATTATATGTAGGGTTCTTTATTAGGATATTATGCGATATGGAAAATATGCAATATGCAATTGTTGAATATTGCGATAACAATATTTCTGGTGATTAACATTTCCCAAAAGAAATTATATTTTTGTTAGATTACAAAAAAAAGTCAATGATCATACAAAATAAAATATAAAAATGTAACTAATATTTTCTTAAATATAAGGAAGGTGCAATATTTAGACATGTCAAGGAAGGTGCAATATTTATAGATGTTTATAAGGCCCTGGGCGTACATGATTATTGCATACATGTGGTAGAAACTGTTCTTGTTTTTCATACATTTAGAATAAATTTTACTTCAAAAAGTTTTAATGAAGAATAGGGTTGGGCGATGGCGACCAATTTGGCATCGTACAATGTCTAATGCGAAACCCTGCGATGGATGATGGCATCATTGTCATAGGTAGCAGTGAATTAATTATTAATGAATAATTAATTCATAACGAATTCATTATTTGTAGCCTACTGTTTCAACCTGATCCGCATGGTCTTTGTTTTACCCATAACCAAATCATGAATAAATAAAGATAAGTTAACACAAATTACCACTGGTCAATCACTTTTTCTGCGGGACTTTGGCATGAATAGGCAGAGTAATCTGTGTCGTTATAAGGGCGTTGACAAATATGATTGGTAAAAAGGTGCAAAACCAACAGGAACCAACCAACAGTATCTGAGGTTTTCACTAAAATTACTAAGTACAAGCGTGAAAGCGAAAGATTGAAGCAGTGTACTGACGCTGTGATACGTTACCTGATAAATTCAAAAGACCGAAGAGTCTTAGATAGAGACAAGATTAATTAAATATCACGTTTAACAACTATAATGAGACGCGATCCAGTAATACATCCTTGATAAACTGTCAAACGTGCACTGCTCTCTGGGGTTTTGTGCTCAAAGCACCCGCTGACTGCAGGAGCTCAGACACCCGTGTACGCTGCAGTGCATGACAGAGTGAGTGTGTGTGAAATGCTAGGTAAAACGCCAGTGTGGACGTGGATGGTTTTAGTTCTAAAATGCTATTTTAAAACTAAGACGTATTAGTGTAAATGGGGCCTAAGTGTGTTTTCACAAGCGGGTTGCTGCTGCGATGGGAGTAGGCATGGGACGATAACCGTTTTCAAGGTATACCTCGGTTTGGAACAGTCAAGGTATTAAAACTGCCAAAATCTATGTAATACCTTTTCTAAGGTATGTGTAAAAAATTGTTCGTTCGTTCGTTCGTTTTTGGGACAACAGTATCTCCAGCAGAAAAGATATCCAAATATGCCATTTTAAATTGTAAAGAAATCTGTTTTTAAAACAAATGAAGACAGAAGTCAATGATTTGAGTTATTGACAGAAGTCATTTGAATTACTTAGCCTGACATGTTTACTGCTCCTAAATAATTTAAATGCTTCTCAAAATAAAATATATTGTGTTTAATAAAGAAAAAGGTTTTGTTTTTCAGCCAGACATTTAAAAAGAATATATTTTAAAGCAGTAAACACAATACTGTCATAAAGTGAAACCGTGATATTTTTATCCAAGGTTATCATACATTCAGAATCTTATACCGGCCCATGCCTAGATGGGAGTGGAAGATCGCAATGCCGGCTCAGCATTGTGATGTCTATCAGCCATCAGCGATGGCAACGTCTATCGACCCAACCCTAATAAACAATGATTTATTCGTAAAGAAAATGCCACTACCATGGTACCATGAGGAAACACCACGGCACTTTGTTAATGCACATTTCACGCATGCATTTGTGTGGACGCATGTTTAGTGAATAAAACTCAGCGTCTCTCAATTTTGACTTATTATTTCTGAAAAGCAAACAATATTTTGGACTTGCTAGAAAAAGTGCTTTTTGATTTAAGTATTTATAGAATATCTGGACTAGAAACAAGACAAAACTCTAAGCACTGGTTAACTATAATTCAGACTCAACACTGCACATCCTGCGACGTGACTATTGCAGATGTGCACATTGCGTTATCGATGTTTAAACGGTATATTGCGCAGCCCTAGTCTATAGGTGCGTCCCAAATCACATATTTATGCACTATTTTACGCCATTTTGTAGTATAAATAGTGTAAGTAGTGCGTTCACACTGAAAACTCTACAAATAATAAGTGCAATTTACAAACCCGGATGATGCACTCATTCAACCGGTAAAATGAAGTGTGGAATGTTTTACACTTCATGCACTCAACGACCGCAGCTTTGCTCACATAGCAGAAGGGGTGGAGCTATCGGGCGCACATGTTGGATTATTTTATGTTGGATTGTGAAAGCAAAATTCTCCTGCGAGTGTGATTATAGCGCCTCCCGATGGTGAATGCAGTTACACTCATGGCAGGTATTATTTGGTACTTCGGTCATTTATTTCACTGATTTGGCAACCGTCAAACATCATCAGGGAAACAGTTTAAATTTCCGCTTAGTAAAATAACCATTAGTGTTCCATTTGGGACGACACTACATACATATACTATGCTGTTATGTGTGTAAGTACATAAGTACATAGTGCATAGTGTACAGTGTGCATTTTGGGAGGCAGCTTATTTCTCACAACATGCATCCACTTAAAGGTCTGCGACTTTAAGAAAAGAACAAACATGAATCCTTTCTGCCTTAATGATCACAGGAAGGTTTCAGGTTACAGGTGATCAAATTCCTCAATATCTCACAGTTGAACACAAAGACGGCGTCAGGAACCCTTAAAAACTTGCTTTCGCTGCATTTGCTGGAGTACATGAAGAGTGGAGGGAAACAACGCACATCTAAATGTTTTGCAACACCCTATCTATCGAGATTCTGTCTATTTTTGAGACAGTATTTAACATAAATTACATAAACATCCAGTTTTATTTCTACACACCGACTGTGCCTAAAAATATGCTTGCTTATTTTTAGCTTAAATCATTAGACTTGGCCTTACAAGCTGTTTTGAAACCAGCTTTCTTAAAAAAAAATATATATATATATTAACTGTACAGTCAGAAAAGCTGTTGTTTTTTTTTAAACATTGATTTGTTAAGAATAAAAAAGCACAAATGTATTAATTTTATTAATCATTAGTACCTATAAAAAGCAAAGCAAAACAAAAAGCTTGGCTAAGAAATATGTGATTATTTTACTATAATATATATATGAAAATTTTCATGAGGGCAATATAACCACTTCTTCCCACATGACAATGTTGCAAAATCACAAGTTTTATGTGTTTAATATCTAATGTGTAACCTGTTGAATCTGTGACACTCATTTGGTAAAGGTAAGTAAAGGTAGGTAAACATGTTACTGTCATGTCAAAGATACATAATACAACCTAATTTTGGTACTTTGTCACGTACCCTGGTAGTAAACGACCAGTGTATTTGCATTGTCCTCCAAGGTACACCATAAAAACTACAACCACATCCTCATATCCAAAAGAACACGATAACATGAGTATTTCTATATATTCCTTTATATATGATTGCAATAATATTTATCATGCATCACAGGAATTTGCAATAGTTTGAAAGAAGACTCTATAATAATTCTAAAGGCTTATAAATACACTGCGAATGTCCAAAACCCTTAACATCACCAGACCTCATTTATTTTGATATAATCAAATCAAACTGAAAGATTACCAAACACATAAGATGACAATACAAAATCCAGTAGCACTACCATGGTACCATGTGGAAATACCATGACACTTTATTAAGGGACAGTTCACCCAAAAACAAATTTTAAACAAAGAAATATATTTTGAAGAATGCTGGAAACATGTAACCTTATTTGTTTTACCTACTCAATGGTCACAGGTTTTCAGCTTTCTTCAAAATATCTTCTTTAGCGTTCAACAGAAGAAAGAAACTCATAGAGGTTTGGAACCACTTGAGGGCGAATAAATTTCAATTTTTGTATGAACTATATCCATTTAAACCCCAGAAGAAGGACTGATTACAAAACAACTTAACGATAATAACATCATAGCCGACTAAAATATCGAATAGATTGAAAATATCACAGATTCTCACCGAGGTATTTGATGTCGAAGCCCTGCGGTGGTTTGAGGGACCTCCTCATCCAAGCCTCCCTCAGCACCTCCAGGTGATCCTCCTTCCCCTGGATCAGTAACACATGCTCGTCTATCCAGCCCAGGAAAAATGTCTCGGCGATGGCATCGGCCACCATCTTATTCCAGAAATATTTCATGTTGAGCGATTTGAAGTCGGCGAAGATCTCGTAGCCGGTGTGATGGTGCGGCGGCTCCTCGCTCTCCGTCACCCCGGGCGCGTCCTCCGCCACGACGCGCGACAGCACGATGGCCAGCGAGTGCGGCGCGATCTGCAGGAAAGGCTCCATTGATCCTCTCGAAGATGCCCGCTTAGACTCGACGCATTCCCCGCGCCTGGAAGCGCAAACAAGGCGATGGATGGATGGTTTGATTGACTGATTGAGCGCGCGCCCGCAGCCAGACAAAGAGCGCGTTTGCGCGTTAGTTCATTTGACCTGCCTGTATAAGGTGATGCAATTACTGTAATAAAAGAGCATCGTGGCGATAAACAGAGCGTCGAATCATTATCGTTCCAAACGAAGGCCTGGGTGGATGCGGGATGTCATTTTAAGGGTAGAACGCGCAGGTGATCATGTTATTCTCCGCTGAAATCGCCGCATATTATCCATTCCTCACCTTGATCAGAGACAACGGCGTGAAAATAATGACATCCTCTTCCAGCGGGGATGCGGGATGGAGAAGAGCATTCTCTCAATGTCCGCGGATGAAAAATGCGTTTGCGTCAAAATAAAAAAAAAAGAGATTTGTCGTATTATTTTTTTCTTCGTCGAGATGCGGTGGATCCCTGCAGGCCGGTGCGTGACGATGCCTGTGTGGTTTACGGTGTGTAAAGCAGGTTATTACCTTGAAGCTCCCGCAGCTCACACAGTGACGCCCTCTAAAGGCGGAGGACACGCACTGCAGGCGCAATCGCACTCCCCAAGTCCAAATGTCAGTCAAAAACGATTTTAAACTTCAACATTGCTTCAGTAAGCGACGGAACACGTGGTTATTCTAACAAAAAATGTGTTTTCATACAACAGCAATAATAAAGCCGCAAAAAGAAAACAAATCACAATAAAAGTGGTCCAGTATGTTCCAATTCTTATGGTAATTATACGAGTTTAATTATACGACATTTGCTTGCTGTAACTGGTAAATGAGCTGAACAAGAAAACCGAATCAGTAGCTGTGAACTGACTCACAAAATAACTGTCGAGTCCTGTGAAGGTCCTGTGAAATTAAAATAGTTTTTTTAGATGTTAGTATAATCAGTAAGTTAGTTTTAAGGATATCTAGCTATTTTGTGGGCTCAAAACAATGACACTATTCGCATTTAGAAGATTTTAACTTGATATAAACATTCAAAGCTTGTAGTTTGTCACTTCCTCCTAAATGGATCAACAGTTTTATTCACGTCACCTCATACTTCATTTTCTCATCAAATCATGACCAATCAAATGCTCTCTAGTTGGCATACTCCACCCCCTCATTTGATGTGCTTGAGCTCAACCAATTATTGGCTGTTTCTAATACAATTTTTAAGTTAAATTGTATTAAACATTAATAATTCATTCATGTTCTTTTCGGCTGAGTCCTTTTATTATTGGGGTTGCAACAGCGGAATGAACTGCCAACTTATCCAGCATGCCCTTCCAGCTGCGACCCATCACTGGGACACATCCATACACACCCATTCCCACACATATACTATGGACAATTTAGCCTACCCAATTCACCTGTACCACATGTCTTTGGACTGTGGGGGAAACCGGAGCACCCGGAGGAAACCCACGTGAACACGGGGAGAACATGCAAACTCCATAGAAACTCCAGCTGACCCAGCCAAGGCTTGAACCAGCGACCTTCTTGCTGTGAGGCGAACGTGCTACCCACTGCACCACCGTGATGTATAATCCCAAACCTTATTTTTTGAAAAAGTTGGTGGTACAGAGTTTCTTTAAAAGTGTGACTTTGAGATTAATAAACTCCCCATTCAGTTATCTAATTTTCATAGGCAGGCTCTTTTATGTTGGATTCTTCTATATAAACACAATTTTTCTCCCCATAAACAAATAATATGGAATAATAAAACTGTCAGATATAAGAACAAATACATTTTCTATGGTAATTGAGTTAAAAAAAAAAGATATTCTATTGGTCTCTCAGTTATTAAACGATGAAATATATTTACTGATTTGTATTGAATTTTTAGAGAAGTTTAGTTTTCCAGTGCCTGGAAATTGATGCAATACCAGCAGGCCTGGCGAGGCTTTTGCAGGGTTACAGTGAACCAAACAAACTAACAGTTAAAAAGGAGAATTTATTAAATGGAGTTGATATCAAAGATAGAAAATGTAATATTACTTTTTTTGAAGTTTGATTCATTATTTAATTCCCTTTATTTCTATAGCGCTTTTACAATGTAGATTGTGTCAAAGCAGCTTCACATAGAAGATTATAGTAAATTGAAACAGTGACAGTTCAGTTTTCATTGTTTAAGTTAAGTTCAGTTCAGCTCAGTTCAGTGTGGTTTAATAATCACAACTGAGAGTCCAAACACTGAAGAGCAAATCTATCGATGTGCAGCTCTACAGATCCCGAACCATCAAGCCAGTGGCGACAGCGGTGAGGAAAAAACTTCACCAGTTGGCTTAAGTGAAGAATTAAAAAACCTAGAGAGAAACCTGGCTCAGTTGGGCACAACCATTTCTCCTATAGCCAAGCATCTTGTGCAGAGCTGCAGTGTAGGCGGCGGAGGCTGGAGAATGCAGCCTTAGCTAAGACTCGTCTGTCCCTGGAGCATCACAGGAATCAGTCTCATGCTCTCAACTCCTCCATGACCACCACAGCAGCTGCTCAGGATCTGGCCTGGTCCGGGATTATGAGAACTTTGGGATCATCTCGTCGCTGGTCTTGGATTGCATCAGTGGTGCTGCATAGTCTGAGGGTCTCGGGATGAGTATCTTCAGGTGGAAATAGAGAATAAAGAGAATAATTAGCGTAGCTGCTGTTCATAGTGTATATAAACGAGATGCAAAAACCTGCATGGGACACACTCATGCATCATACCGCTAAGTGATGCACTGAGTGTATGCTTTGCTAAAAAGATTTGAATTGCGAGAGTGTGTCTGAGCCTCGGACATCATCAGGAAGGCTATTCCAGAGTTTAGGAGCCATAAATGAGAAGGCTCGACCTCCTTTACTCGACTTTGCTATTCTAGGTACTACCAGAAGCCTTTTTTTTTGAGATCTTAAAATGATCCTGCGACTTTTAAACACAAGTACATTTGGAATAACCAATTTGAGAATATCAATTGGAACTTGATTTGGACAAATATTGTGTCACTAATAAAGTCAGTGAAATCTACTTTAAAATTATACATAAAATATATCCAACCAACCAGATTCTCAAGAGATATAAAGTTGATCTTTCTGAATCTTGTGGGGTTTTTTTGCGGAATGAATGTTGAGACTGTTATGCATTCGTTTTCTGATTGTATGCATGTTAAATGTTTTTGGTTTGATGTTGAATGTCTATTTAATATACTGAGTTGTCATATAATTAATATAAAGAAAAGAGATGTCATATTTTACCCAGATAAAAAAGATATAGATGAGAAGCTTCTGTTTATGTTAAATATTTTGATATTATTATAAGTTTCATATACACAAGTGTAAATGGTCGGACGGAGAGGAAGCCTAACATCTTCCATTTCAAGGCTGAAAATTTTTTTATTTTGAAACTCTTAAAGGACTTTCAAGTCGTAAAGCCATCAGAACTGGGAATTAACTCCAAAAACTAAACTCTTCTCATGGTAATTGTTACGTATACCCGCTCTTGAAATATTTCCCAAATGATGTTTAACAGAGCAAGGAATTTTGTACAGTATTTCCTATCATATTTTTTCTTTTGAAGAAAGCCTTATTTCTTTTATTTCAGCTACAATAAAAGCAGTTTTACATAAAAAAAAACATTTTAAAGTCAATATTATCAGCCCCCTTAAGCAGTATTTTTTTCGATTGTCTACAGAACAAACCATCGTTATACAATGACTTGCCTAATTAGTTAAGCCTTTAAATGTAACTTTAAGCTGCATACTAGTATCTTGCAAAATATCTAGTAAAATATTATGTACTGTCATTATGGCAAAGATAAAAGAAATCAGCTATTGTGAATTAGTTATTAAAACTATTATGTTTAGAAATATGTTATGTGTGCAATTATAGCATCTAACCAGAATCACCGTAAATTATACTACTACGCAATATCTGTTACAGCAAGAAGAGGTAGGGATGTCAGTGTAAGGGGTTTTATTCTGTTTTACTCAGGCTCAGACATGTAAACAGGTCTCTGCTGTGCTATTGGCTTCTCTGGTTTCATAATAGCCACAGGTGGTGTGTAATTTAATGCTTTAGCATGAAGACTTTGAGAATGTTGCTAACCTGCGGCAGGGTGTTCGACTTGCCTGCTGACTCCACAACAGTTGCCCTTTGTTTCGCTAAAGTTAGAGGTGGTAATTACTGGAATGGAAGCACAATCAACAATCAGATATTGTCTTATTGATATAACATAAACATGATGCAGTGCGAATCACTCGGGTCATGTTTCAAACCACTATAATGTCTAGTAGTTTATACAAGAAAAATAAAAGCGGTCTCTTACTATTACACACACACACGCACGCACGCACGCACGCACGCACGCACGCACGCACGCACGCACGCACGCAC
>CAIGQZ010032675.1:5696615-5736096 GCA_903798205.1 Danio tinwini
GTTATTAACGTCTATACCACAACCCTAAACCCAACCATCACAGTTATAATCATCTATACCACAAACCTAAACCCAACCATCACAGTTATTATCGTCTATACCCCAACCCTAAACCCAACCATCACAGTTATTAACGTTTACACCTACCCCAACCCTTAACCCAACCATAATAGTTATTAATGTCTACACCTACCCCAACTCTTAACCCAACCATCACAGTTATTAAAATCTATACCTACCACAACCCTAAACCTAACCATCACAGTTATAAATGTACAGCAGCAAGTTGCAACAACAGGGGGCGACGCCGAGTAGACTAGCTCAAGGCTGTGAATACTTATGTACATGTGATTTTTCTGTTTTTTTTATTTTTAATAAATTTGCACTCATTTCGAAAAATCTTTTTTCACACTGTCATTATGGGGTATTGTGTGTAGAATTTTAAGGAAAAAAATTTATTTAATCTATTTTGGAATAAGGCTGTAACATAATTTTTTTTTAATAATTTTAATTTCCATTATTGTCCTACTTAAAGTTTGACTATTCTGTAGTTACATCGTGTACTAAGACTGACAGAAAATAAAAAGTTGCTATATTCTAGGTTGTTATATAGGAACTAGACTCTCATTCCAGCGTAATAATAAGGGACCTTGCTGCCATACCATGGCTGAAGCAGGAGCAATGATATTACGCAGCTACTTTTAAAAAAGCATGAAGACTTAGTCCATTAATGGGATGCATGTAGTTTGTAAGACAACAAATGAAGTGGATTGTACGAATTAGCCACTAATTCGCCAAAATGTAGACAAACACTGTAGCAAATGGGGTGGGGCTGAGAGTGGTACGAGGCTGGTTGAGTTAGTGTTAACCACTGTCACCTGTGTGCTCCACCTGTCTCGAGTCTCACAGAGGAGCTCAGGAAATTAAAAAAAAGGAGAGACAGCAGAGGAAGATGAGAGAGGACCAAGCCTGGACACTTTATGTTTGCTTTCAGTTCGCTGATAGTCACAGTGAGGGCATCTGGATAATGTATCCCTCCTTTTCCTGGGTTTCGGCACCAGTTGATTAAAATGAGCTGAAACAACACAATTCTTGAGATTTCATTGGGACAACATAATTTTTTTATGTTCAATCCACATAAATTTGTTTAAAGTGTTAAGTTAACTTAATCGATTTGTGTTGGGACATGAATGAATTGTGTAGAACCCTGCATTTTTACAGTATAATAAAGGTTTGATGGCTCTCTGGCCATTAGGAACAAGGAGGTGGGGAACCATAGAACCAAAAAGAACCACTGTAGTAAAGGTTTGATGGCTCTCCAGTAGAGATGCGCGAATCAGCTGAAATGCCACCCGAATCCACTCCTTCATTCTAATCATCCACCCGCCCGCACATCTTATTTTATCTGATATATGGGCTATATCCGCACCCAATCGACACTTTAATAATTCTAATTCTTTGTTTTAAGCGAGATAATAGGTCACTGTGGATTGTTCGTTATTAACAGCAGATTTAGCTTTTTACATATACAGGAAAAAGATAACAAAAACAGTGTCACTTCAGCCTAAACAGCAGCTATGTTATGTTTACTTGGCCTTTTTCTTTGCATTGTGCAAAAACAGAATAGCATCTAGCCTACTGTGCCTGGATTGGGGCTGCACTAAATGAGAGTTTGCGCACATCGCTTGTTGCAGGAATGCACAAGCTTCTCCTTGCAAGGCACTGCAGACGTGTAAATAAGTGATCTTGTTTCTCCCAGAATGATAGCAGACTTTCCTCTGATGACACCTCTAACTGAAGTTTGCACAGTACTCTTGCACTTCATCCATTATTTTGGGCGTCTCTCTCATCTTCACATTCTGCGAAGTCCACTGTCTGCTTTTTGCTGGTCAACTGCTACCCACCCACAATTAATCATAATGTATTTTTTTATTACCCGACCTGCACATTACCTGCAGCGCCCGCGGATATAACCGCCATCCAAGCATCACTACTCTCCAGCCATTTGGAACAAGGAGGCGGAGAACCGAAAAACTGAAAAGAACCACTGTAATGAAGGTTTGATGGCTCTCTGGCCATTGGGAACAAGGAGGTGGAGAACTTAAGAACTGAAAAGAACCACTGTAATGAAGGTTTGATGGCTCTCTGGCCATTGGGAACAAGGAGGTGGAGAACTTAAGAACTGAAAAGAACCACTGTTCAATTCAATTCAATTCATCTTTATTTGTATAGCGCTTATACAATGTAGATTGTGTCAAAGCAGCTTCACATGGAAGTTTATAGTGAATTGAAAAGTGTCAGTTCAGTTTTCAGTGTTTAAGTTCAGTTTAGTTTAGCTCAGTTCAGTGTGGTTAATAATTACTACTGAGAGTCCAAACACTGAGGAGCAATTCCATCGATGCGCAGCTCTACAGATCCCGAACCATGCAAGCCAGTGGCGACAGCGGCGAGGAAAAAACTTCACCAATTGGCGAAAGTGAAGAATTTAAAAAACCTCGAGAGAAACCAGGCTCAGTTGGGCATGACCATTTCTCCTATGGCCAAACGTCTTGTGCAGAGCTGCAGTCTAGGCGCAGTAGCTGGACCTCCGCGAAGACACGTCTGCCCTTGGAGCATCACAGGAATCAGTCTTATGCTCTCCATCATGACCACCACAGCAGCAGCTCAGGATACGGCCTGGTCCGGGAACCTTGGGATCGTCTCGTCGCTGGTCTTGGATTGCATCAGTGGCACTGCATAGTCTGAGGGTCTCAAGATGAGTACCCCCAGGTGGAAATACAGAATAAGGAGAATAATTAGCGTAGCTGCTGTTCATAGTGTATATAAACAAGAAGCAAAATCGTGTGTGGGGCACATCATGCGTCATACCGCTATGTAATGCACTAAGTGTATGCTTTGCTAAAAAGATAGGTCTTTAATCTAGTTTTGAAGAGTGAGAGTGTGTCTGAGCCTCGGACATTATTAGGAAGGCTATTCCAGAGTTTAGGGGCCATAAATGAGAAGGCTCGACCTCCTTTACTCGATTTAGCTATTCTAGGTACTACAAGAAGCCCTGAGTTTTGAGATCTTAAAGAGCGGGTTGGATTGTAGCGAGACAAGAGGTTGGTTAGATAAACAGGAGCTAGATTATTTAAGGCTTTATAGGTAAGAAGCAATATTTTAAATTCAATACGAAACTTAACAGGCAGCCAGTGTAAGGAGGATAAAATTGGGGTGATATGATCATATTTTCTAGACCTGGTAAGAACTCTGGCAGCTGCATTTTGTACTAGCTGAAGTTTGTTAATAGAGGATGCTGGGCAACCAGCAAACAGAGCATTACAGTAATCCAGCCTAGAAGTCATGAAAGCATGAACTAGCTTTTCTGCATCTGAGATGGATAGCATATTTCGCAATTTAGCAATATTTCTTAGATGAAAGAAGGCAGTTTTTGTGACATGGGATATATGATTTTTAAAGGTTAAATTGCTGTCTAATATGACACCCAGATCTTTTATAGTAGAGCTAACGCTAACTTTGTATCCCTCTAATTGCAGGTCGAGTTGTGAGAACTGCTGTGTGCAGGGTTTAGGCCCAATAAGTAATAATTCTGTTTTGTCTGAGTTTAAGAGAAGAAAATTGTTGGTCATCCAGTCTTTAACATCTTTAATACACTCAGTTAGCTTAGACAGTTTAGACATCTCATCCGGTTTAGTTGAAATATATAATTGAGTATCATCTGCATAGCAGTGAAAACTGATCCCATGTTTTCTAATAATGTCCCCCAGGGGAAGCATGTATATTGTAAACAGCAAAGGGCCTAAAACTGATCCTTGAGGGACCCCGTACTTTACCAGTCTTACTTGTGAAAGTTGTCCATTAATATTCACAAACTGGTAACGATCAGCTAAGTATGACCTAAACTATTGAAGAGCCTGTTCTTGGACACCTGTAGAATATAAGCGGTCTATGAGAATATTGTGATCAATGGTGTCAAAAGCGGCGCTAAGATCTAGTAGAACTAATAGTGAGATGCACCCTTGGTCGGCAGCTAAGAGTAAATCGTTGGTTATTTTCACTAATGCGGTTTCTGTGCTGTGATGAGGCCTGAAACCTGACTGAAACACTTCAAAAATATTGTTCATCTGCAGAAAGGAGCATAATTGGGTAGAAATAACTTTTTCTAGTATTTTAGACATAAACGGAAGATTTGAAATAGGCCTATAATTAGCTAGGTTGCTGGGGTCCAGTTGTGGTTTCTTAATAATAGGTTTAATAACAGCTAGCTTGTAAGGATTTGGAACATGGCCTAAAGCTAAAGAAGAGTTGATAACGTTAAGGAGAGGTTCTCCTATAACAGGTAGCAAATCTTTCAGTAATTTTGTTGGAATTGGATCTAACATACATGTAGCTGGTTTGGAACTATTTATAATTTTATCTAGCTCTTCCTGTTCTATGATTTTGAAGCATTGTAGGTTATTTTGATTCAGTGGAATGTTTACTGGATCTGGAGTATAAGGTGGTGCAGAAAGTTTAACATCTTCTATTTTCTGTCTAAAGTCTTCTATCTTATCACTGAAAAAATTCATGAAGTCATCACTACTAATATGCGGTGGGACATTTTGTTCCAAGGATGACTGATTATTTGTTAATTTAGCAATGGTGCTAAATAAAAATCTAGGATTGTTATGATTATTTTCAATCAGTTTGCGAAGGTGCTCAGCCCTGGCAGATTTAAGAGCCCTCCTATAGCTGGACATACTGTCTTTGTACGCAATTCTAAAAACCTCTAAGTTTGTTTTTTTTCCATTTACGTTCCAGGGCACGGGTTGCTGTTTTGAGAGCGCGAGTATGACTATTGTACCATGGTGTAGTTTTGTTCTCTCTAGCCTTTTTTAATTTAATGGGTGCCACCGTATTTAGTGTGCTAGTAAAGATGGCATCCATACTGCTGGTTACTACATCAAGGTCATTTACGTTTGCAGGTGTATTTCGAATTAAAGAAAGATCAGGTAAGTTACTTATGAATTCATCCTTAGTGGATGGAACGATAGTCCTACCAGGGCGGTATATTGGTGCAGATCTGATAATTTCAGGTGAACGCAGCTTATATAGCAAGAGGTAGTGGTCTGTAATATCATCACTTTGTGGTATAATGTCTACATCAAAGACCTCAATTCCGTAAGACAATATTAAATCTAATGTATGCTTTAAGCGATGGGTTGGACCAACCGCATTTTGTTTTATCCCAAGTGAATGTAGTAGATCCATAAAGGCGAGCCCTAGTGTATCATTGGAGTCATCTACATGGATGTTAAAGTCTCCTACAATTAGTATTTTATCAGTTTTAACTAGTAAGTCAGAAATAAAATCAGAAAACTCTTTTAGAAAATTGACATAGGGTCCTGGGGGTCTATATATGGTGATTATAGCAAGAGATATTGTAGGTTTTTTGCATAATATCTGGTAGCATAACATTAAGAGCTAATACTTCAAAAGAGTTAAACATAAGTCCCTTTCTCTGACTAACATTAAGAATATCACTAAAGATTGATGCAACTCCACCACCACGACCAGTTTGACGAGCCTCATGCTTATATGAGAATCCTGGAGGAGTAGCTTCATTTAAGCTAATATAGTCATTTTGTTTCAGCCAGGTTTCAGTGAGACAGAGTGCATTAAGATTGTTATCTGTTATTATTTCATTTATGATAAGTGTTTTAGGTGCTAGTGACCTGATGTTTAGGAGACCAAGCTTTACGAAGTTTGTATTATCACTTTTTATTGGATTTCCGCTTTTATTCTTAATAGATTTTTTCTAGAGCACACAGTACGTTTAATTTAATTGTTGATCTAATAACACGAGGAACAGACGAGGAACAGACACAGTCTCTATTGGGTACGCTAGACATGTATTACTATAATTTAAGTTGGACGAACTTAAATGAAGGTTTGATGGCTCTCTGGCCATTGGGAACAAGGAGGTGGAGAACTTAAGAACTGAAAAGAACCACTGTAATGAAGGTTTGATGGCTCTCTGGCCATTGGGAACACGGAGGTAGAGAACCGAAGAACCGAAAACAACTAAATAATTATATTAAATAAAGAAACAAAATAACAAAAGAAATGGTGACTACTGCCAAACTAAGGGTGCTTTTACACTAGCGCTTTTGGTCCGCATCCAGGTTCGTTTGATGACAGAGTCCGAGGCCCATACCAGAGACCGAGGTGGTCTGGGGTATGGGCCTGGTCCTCTCTCGGCTTCCACTGCTGTCTCTCCTCCTTTTAAGTTTCCAGAGCCCATCCATGAGACTCGAGACAGGTGGCGCACACAGGTGACAGTTGTTAACACTCACACCACCAGCCTCGTACCACCCTCATGGCTCTCAGCACCGCCTCACTCGCTACAGACACAAACAACAAGGGCTACCAATTCCATTCAAATGCAGTATGTGAAAGAGAACTGTACTCAATATTCATGTGCCATCTTCTTGCATGTGAAAGCTTACAAATCAAATACATTTTCAATATTACCATTTACTAACAAGTAAATGACAAACTTACCAAATGACACTGCTGACACCTCTGCAAACATTCCTGAGTGTCTTTCAAGGTTTCCATGGGCCATCAGCGGTCCTTCTTCTATCCGAACTTGCATTTCATGCCGATTTTAAAGGGCTAGTTTATCCAAGAATGAAAATTAAATTTGTAATTATTTAACTTCATGTTGTTCCAAAGACCTTTGTTCATCTCATTTGAGTTCATGTTCATCTTAATCAACACAAATTAAGATATTTTAATTGAAATCGTCCATAGACAGCAATGTTGACTGGAAAAATTCAAACAAAACATCCTCAAAACAGACTATATGCCTTTAATTGTTCAGAATATCATCAAGATACAAAAATTGTGTGTGCACGTAAAACAAAAACAATGACTTTATTCAACAGTTTCTTCTCCTCTGTGTCAGTATAGGGTAGAGCGATTTGCACTTTATGGGTGTCGAGCTTAAGATTTCGTCCAAAATATCCTAATTTTGTGTTAATCGAAGATGAACGAAGGTCTTGGGGGTTTGGAACAACATGAGGGTGAGTAATTATTGACAGAATTTCCATTTTTGTGCAAACTATCCCTTTAAGAGCTACAATAAACAATCACGTCCCCACATCTCAATGACAACACCAGCTATAGTGCCATGTCAGTTTAATGACTTCAAACATTATTTAGCAGTTATGTAGTTTTAGTTACAGGACCATTTTTTAAGAATACGGTGATTAGCAGTACTGTAGATTAAATCTGTTAGATTAAAAACAAATCGTTTCAGCCTGGTTTTCACAAGCAACACACTCTAGACATGTCACACAACAAACAAATCAACTGCAATTTCCAACATTCACATGTTCAATTCCTTAAGATGTAAACGTGTGTGTGTGTTCTCTGAGGAATGTTCAGTCTTCATCCAGTTAGGAGATGTGATTCGCTCTTCCTCACGCTGCTTCTATGGAAGTGTCTCCATTTCTGCCTTGAGGCTGAGAAATCCCACACACACACAAACAAACACACGAGACAGTGACCATTACACTCCTGAAATTAATTTTAGATTCACACAACCAAACTGAAGAAATGGTTTCAGTTTGATTATTGACTAAATTGAAATCAAAACTTATACTGAAGTGGAAATTAGAAAGAAAAGGACAAAAAAGGTTATGAAATGAAATGAAATTTATAGAAACAGCTGTGGAAAAATGAGAAAACCTATTTCAATTGTACACTCACTGGCCACTTTATTAGGTACACCCGTCCAACTGCTCGTTAACGCAACCTTCTAATCAGCCAATCAAATGGCAGCAACTCAATGCATTTAGGCATGCAGACATGGTCAAGACGATCTGCTGCAGTTCAAACCGAGCATCAGAATGGGGAAGAAAGGTGATTTAAGGGACTTTAAATGTGGTTTGCCTGGTCTGATGAGTCTCAATTTCTGCTGCGACATTCTGATAATAGGGTCAGAATTTGGCATCAATAACATGAAAGCATGGATCCATCCTGCCTTGTATCAATGGTTCAGGCTGCTGGTGGTGGTGTAATGGTGTGAGGGAAAATATTTTCTTGGCACACTTTGGGCCCATTAGTACCAACTGAGCAACAACACCACAGCCTACCTGGGTATTGTTGCTAAACATGTCCATCCCTCTATGACCACAGTGTACTTATCTTCTGATGGCTACTTCCAGCAGGATAACGCGCCATGTCATAAAGCACATAAAGAACAACTGTGTGGTGCTATCATGTCAATATGGACCAAAATCTCTGAGGAATATTTTTAGTACCTTGTTGAATCTATGCCACGAAGGATTAAGGCAGTTATGAAGGCAAAAGGGATCCAAGCTGGTACTAGTAAGGTGTACCTAATATAGTGGCCAGCGAGTGTATATACAGTTCTTTGGATTTTTCATTAGTAGGTATAGTTTTGAGTAAAATGTTTTACTTGATAAACTGCTGTTAATTGGTTTTCAAAAATTAAACTATGAATATTACAAATTAGAATATGTATTTACATGAAACATTTTATTAATGACTTGATACTGGTTTTCTGCAAATAAATGATATCTGTACAAAGACTGTCTGAGAAAGTACTGACAGTTCATCTCATTTTTCTTTTGAACCGTAATTTTAGGTGACCAATCCAGACAATATATTATTTCAAAACATTAAAAATGCCCATAAAAGTCAATCTGTTAAACCAAAGTCCCTTTAAGACAAGTCATTTCACTTGGTGGCCATCTTTAAAACGCCACTCGGGCAGTATGCTCTGGCTTTCTGTCTGAATGGGGAAACATCAAATTCTCCAAAACTACTTACCAAGCTTATGATCGAATTTAATTTTAGGAATCATCAATAAAACTAAACAACAACTGTCTCATAAGATCCGTTTCTAAATGTTCGAATCACATAAAATCTGCAGAAACTCATATCTGGTCCAAGCCCCTCCCCCGGAGGATTGTCAGTCCATACCAATCAATGATTGGCTCTTGTACTAGAAAGCAGGCTTTATTAGCCATATTGAATGTTACACTTTTCTCCATTCAAAACAATTTGAGTGACATGTCTTGTGTATTCCATAGTCTTTGGTTAAACTTTTCAACATCAAAAGCTGCCAAAGCAGAGATAAAGGCGATAAAAATATAATAAAGCCAAAAAAACATAACACAATTTCAAAGCCTTTAAAGGTGCAGTATGTAAGTTTGACACCCAGTGGTTAAACTAAGTATTGCACTCCTGGATCAAAACAAACGCAAGTACGGGTTGCCAGATTGAGTACAGGAGTGAGTGATTTAAACTGTGTTCTAAATAAAAGCAACGACACGTGATAGAGGGAATATTTTCCATATTAAAAGGAGTTTTCGGTCCTAACCAACACCTCTGAATAATATATTAGAAACGGCTTCTATTTCTCACAGGTGAACAACAGAAACCTTTGACAGTGATCACCTAAGGTAAACCTTGTGTGCTTTATTCAGTGCTAAATGCTAACAATGTGAGTTTGAATGCCATTTTACATGCATTTATTGCAGCAGATTTTACCTCAGATCTTAAAAATACAACAAACCGTTTGAAAGTGAACTTTAGAACTAAACACATATGAGTGATTCAGCATCGACATTTATTGATGTTAAAGAGGGTATCATGTATCAAATAGATTATAAACCTTACCATTTCGTGAGTGAGTGCTTATTCTGTGCTTCTGAAAGGCTGTATTTACATTTCTGTCGTGTTTTGTCTGGTGCAAACAGCCACATTGCTCCTAACTGAGTATCTCATCACAAAGCTAGTTGTTAGGACATGCGGTTACAATGTAATCTGCTCACCTAATGTTTATGTTCGTAATATTTATATAATTTGCTAATTAATAACCTCATGTGGAACTGAATATGTCTCTTTCCATGTCTGATATTGTCCATTTCGGTCACGGACGCATGCTTTCAGAGTCTTTCTGAATGAATAAATGAAATATGCTGTTTTCCAACAAGGCAACCTGGGGTGCTGAATTATAATTGGCTAAACTGGCATTGTGCAGGATAAATTTACCTAAACAAAGACAGCGTTCCGGCACGGAAAAACCCTTTTCAAAGCAGAATATCTGACTTCAGCATTGTTTTTCAGTTAAATGTTCACTTGGGATGTTTCTTAAATATCTGCACACATATTATGGTATTTTTATGCTTTAGAAGAGTCAAAAACTTACATACAGCACCTTTAAATATTAACTAATATTTTTTTGTGTCGAAATCTTCCAGAATATTCCCAGATTTTTTTTATTCACTCTCAGAAATAAACAATCAAATTAGCTTGTTCAAACTACATATTTAAACTGAGCTGAAACAACACATTTTTGGAGACTTACATAGAAAAGCCCCTCCCCCTTTAAAAACAACAACAAGTCAGAGAGTACAGCGTTTGAATTGTCAGAAGATTTGATGAAAAACTGAAGTATGAGGTGACGTCAAAAGAAATACACTGATATATATATATATATATAGATATATATACATATACAGTATATATATCCTCAAGACTAATACTATATCTTATAATATAATAGTGTATGACTAATACTGATACTAACATCTAAATACTGATACTAACATCATTATTTTTATCAAATAAATTATTATTTTGATTTCACAGGGACTTTAAAAGGTACATATTAGGTGGTGCGATGGCGTAGTGAATAACAATGTCGCCTCACAGCAAGAAGGTCGCTGGTTCAAGCCTAAGCTGGGTCAGTTGGCATTTCTGTGTGAAGTTTGAATGTTCTCCCTACGTTCGCATGGGTTTCCTCCGGGTGCTCTGGTTTCCCCCACACTCCAAAGACATGCGCTACAGGTGAATTGAGTAAGCTAAACTGTCTGTAGCGTATGTGTGTGAATGAGAGTGTATGGGTGTTTCCCAGTGATGGGTTGCAGCTGGATGCATCCACTGCATAAAACATATGCAGGATAGGTTGGCGGTTCATTCCACTGTGGTGACCCCAGATTAATAAAGAGACTAAGCCGAACAGAAAATGAATGAAGAATGAAAGTTATAGCTCCTAAAGTATACATCTTGAAGTTTTTGGGTATTAAAATATACCCTTAAGGTACTAATATGAACACTTTAAATAAAAAGAAGTATCACTTGAAAAGTTACCACCACTACAGTGTTTGTATCACAATTTATCCTAAATTGAATTTTAAATGGCAATAACATAGGTCATTCAGAATGGTATGCAGCATTATCTTTCACTAAGATTTATTTGATGGATAATGACGTTTTGACTGATTACCTTGACAAAGATGCGTGACGGCAGAAAACGGCGCAGCAGTTGACCGGAGATGTTTGGAAAGCGCAGCAGGTTAATGTTGAGCTGAGGGAGGACTTGATATCCCGCCATCAGAGGATAGAAATTATACAACATCTCCTGTTGAGCACCCGGCAAAATCCTCATTCGCACCTGCACAAAGACAGAGAACGAGAACAAGGCCTTCTGAGTGACTGTGCTGGAAGCTGGAACTACATATTGGCAACAAACTGATATTTAAATATTTGTTTTTTTCTGAAATATATGTGAGCCTGGACCACAAGAAAAAAAATTGGAAACTGAGATTTATACATCACCCAAAAGCTTAATAAATAGCTTTCAATTCATGTATGATTGATGAGCAAGAGAAAAAGAGGAGAGTGAACAACTGTTGTCAGTTGGTTCACAAAATGAGACACAAACCCATGAAACACAGACCCAAACCCGTGAGAAGACCCATGAATTTATTGTTTACAAATGCAAAGAAATAAACAGTAATTTAATGCCCTGCTACATATGTTATTCGTAATTTCATATACTCATATACACATACCCTCAATTTGTGATATCATAATAAAGATGATCGTGTTTATATAAACACTATAAATGAGGACGACTTCTCTCCTCCTCAATCCACTGGTCTGAATGCAGACACAGTGGATAGCAGTGCAGCAGGTCTCTTGCCTGTTTATTCCAACCATTAGCCCTGCCGGTAATCCTGAGGATGTTAAACATAGGCGAACACAGCAGCACGGATAGGTGATGTGTCAGAATGGTAATAAACTCAATTGATAAAAGTCCGCCATTCTCCAATTCTCGTACAGCTCTCCCGACAAAAATGCTTGCTGCAAACCAACAGCTTTGCTGTACTGGCCCTGACAGCATCGTGGAGAAAAACATGCAACAAACCCTCTGAATCATGGAAAGAAACACATACGATCCTTCATGACCGGCTAAATACTGCGTGCCGTGCGCAGATGCGGTCTCACCCAGTCATTGGGTCTCACAGCTTGGCAGGTCTGCTTAGCCTTTGGAAAGCACGTGCTCTCATGAATAATTAAGAAGGCAGGGTCTTCTCATAGGATAAGAAAACTCCGCTATGAAAAATAATGCGTCAACCGAGAAAACTGATGCGTCATCACTCCACTAGCAGATTCGCGCTACATCACAGATTTTGATCCCGCCCCAATAATTATTTTAAACACGGAAGATGAAATTTGCTGACAAAAGCTCAAAATTATCCAGTTGTGCGCACAATTAAAGCTGACAGGTGCAAATGTTGTCTTAACTGATGCTCAACACACACAAATCTGATAAATCTCAAACAAAGAACTCCAGGGTGTCTCGAGAACTCTAGAGTTGTCCCAACTTGTTAAAATGTTCTTAGCTATGCAAAAACTAATAAAAAATAGTTTTGATATATTTACAGTAGGAAATTTACACTATTCAAAATGTTTTTCTGGCATAAAAGAAAAATTTTGACCCATACAAAAAGCATATATACGATTGAAGTCGAAATAATTCACCCTCCTGTGATTCTTTTTCTTTTTTAAATATTTCCCAAATGATGTTTAATAGAGCAAGACATTTTTCACAGTATTTCCTATAATATTTTTTTCCTCTGGAGAAAGTTTTATTTGTTTTATTTCAGCTAGAATAAAAGCAGTGTTTAATTTTTTTAAACCATTTTAAGGTCAATATTATTAGCCCCCTTAAGCAATATATTTTTCCGATTGTGTACAGAACAAACCGCGGTTATACAATGACTTGCTTAATTATCCTTACTTGCCTAGTTAGCCTAATTAACTAAGTTAAGCCATTAAATGTTACTTTACGTTAAATACTAGTATCTTGAGAAATATCTAGTAAAATATTATGTACTGTCATCATGGCAATGATAAAAGAAATCAGCTATTAGAAATGAGTTATTAAAACTATTATGTTTAAAAAATAATACAGGAGGGCAACCTTCTGCACTGACCTGTTTGAGTCCACTAAACATAAAAGCATCACTGGGCTCCACACTGATCTCGACATCCTGAACCAGGCCCGTCCGATTCTCTAGATGGTACCGGACTGGTAGAGACTCGCGCACACGACCAAACGACGGCACCTCTGCAACAACAAAGACAAGAAGACAGAATGAGCTGAATAAAATCATCAATCTCAGATCATTCAATCTAAATCAGTATTTCTCAACCACGTTCCTGGAAGTCCACCAGCACTGCATGTTTTGGATGTCTACTTTGTCTGTCACACCCATTACAGCTCTTTCAGTCTCTTGCTAATGAGCTGATGATTTGAATTAGGTATTTGGTTAAAAAGACATGGGAAATGTGCAGAGCTGGTGGTCCTCCAGAAACGTGGTTGAGAAACACTACTCTAAATGACCGATTTTAATGTAAAGACTGACCTGCATGGACATATAGAGGAATATTCTCCACCATCACATGTGGCAGGGTAATGACGGTTCTCACCACTGACGTCTCAGTAAATGTGGACTTTCTGGATAGAAAACAAAAAAAAAAGCATGCAGGTATTAAAAATCTGTATGTTTGAGAAATCAGAGTTAAAGGAATAGTTCACCCAAAAATGAAAATGTACTCATATTTTACTCTCTCTTTGTCACGGTTGTAGGTTTGTGCTCACTTCTGAGTATCTGTTTGGTCACATGGTTTTGTAATGGCGTTCCACGTGTGTCTGTTACGTCAGTGTTATGTCACATGCTATGTAGAGCCCGGCTATCCTGATTAGCCTGCCAGCTGCGACTCGTTATCTCGGCTATATCGCGCGTCTCTTGTCTCGTGTCAGTTCGTTGTTGTTGTTTTTTTATGTGCTCGCTGTCTGTGTTTAGGACTGGCGTGGAGATCCGTCTGATACCCAGATCTGCTATTCTGTTCCTGCTTGTTCCCCGATCCCCATTTGAGCTGGATACCTTATATCTTTTGTTTGTTTTTTTGTGGTTTTGGAGTTTGTTTCTATGCTAGATTACGTCAATAAAGTATTTTACTTGCATATTAGATCCTTCCAGTACTCATTCCCAGCGTTACACTCTTATGTGGTTTTGAATTTGAGAGCACAAAAGAAAATGAGATATTTTGAAGAAAGCTGTAACCATTGTTGTTTCCATAGCAGAAAAAAACAAATACTATGAAAGTCGATGGTTACAGGTTTCCAGCATTCTTCAAAATATCTCCTTTTGTGTTTGATAGAAGAAACCATCTCAAAGAGGTTTGTGAGAAATGAAAGGTGAATAAATGATAGAATTTTCAATTTTGGGTGAACTATCCTTTTAATTCACTCAAAAAGAGTAAATCTGTTGTACAGTTCCAAACTTTTAAGAAATTAATTCATATTAAGAACAGAAATATTTCAATCAAATCAATGATATATACGTGTTCTGCCACTAAAAGTCACATTTACCCAAAATGCAGACCTGACTGATATTATCTGAAGAGGCAAGGTCACTTACATGATGAACAGACATAAATTAAGACACGGATCAGCTAAAAAAAGTGCACGGTATTCAAATTTGTTTAAGAAAGCATAATCGTGCTTGCTTGACATGCAAGAACCAATAAGGGTTCATTCTCATACATCAAGGAGGTACGGTTGAGCTTGTATTTACAGTATAGTCACTCGTTTGCTGTATCCAAAATCTTCCCCTATCTACCCTCATCCACTATTCCCTACATTAGTTGATTAATATTGTCCACAAGCGATGCTGTGTTGTTTGTGCTTTGCCGTTTGATTAGATTTTCAACTTCTTGGACACACCCTGTGATAGTTATTTAACCAGATTATACACTACCTGACAAAAGTCTTGTCTAGTCTTCAAGTTTTAGGAACAACAAATAATAACTCGACAACCAATAATCATTTGGCATCAGAAGTGGCTTATATGAAAGGCAAAGGCTGTATTACACTTATTTTATCAAAATAAATATGATCATGTCTTGATTTTTATTTATTTACAGGACAGTAAGGTCTGACTTTGCTTAGACAAAAGTCTTGTCACTTAACAGAAATAATGTACAGTATAGAATATAAAGTCATGGTGCAGTGGAAATTAAGGGAGTGTTTGACTCCCATGAGCTTGGTGGACTGCATCCATACATCTTTGCAATGATTCAAATATCTGAATGGCAAAGAAAGCATCCATGCAGGACTTCCCGTGTTCAACAAGATTCTTTGGATTCATCTTCAATGCCTCCTCCTCCATCTTACCCTAGACATGCTCAATAATGTTTATGTCTGGTGACTGGGCTGGCCAATCCTGGAGCGCCTTGACCTTCTTTGCTTTCAGGAACTTTGATGTGGAGGCTGAAGTATGAGAAGGAGCGCTATCCTGCTGAAGAATTTGCCCTCTCTTTTGGTTTGTAATGTAATGGGCAGCACAAATGTCTTGATACCTCATGCTGTTGATGTTGCCATTCACTCTGCAGATCTCTCGCATGCCCCCATACTGATTTATTTATTTTTTTATGTGTCTATTTTGTCTGTTTCAAATAGCTTAATTCATATAGACTGATTGTGAATGGTCGATTTTAAACATAAATGTCTTAATCATAAAACACCTTCATTTATATTAGGAAAGTCTTACTGGTTTTGTCAAGAGTAAGCGATGATAACATTTTCAAAACTGCCTCCTTAAAAATAATAATAATAAATTTGCTTTCTTGTGTCATGATTTTTATGTAATATACCTTTTATATGAATGAGAATATATAAAGATAAGTGTCACCTCTTCCAGGAAATGATGTAGTGTCCTGAGGCGACAGTGCTGGTGCCATTCTGAACAGGAGGACATTTGAGCAGGAAACACTCACTGGCACATTCACTGGTCTGTAGCGTGACTAGACACACAACACAAACAAAGCTCATCAGCGAGCATATTTACAGTAGTGTACCATACAGAATTCATTAACCCCATTTAAGGCAGAGTTCACCCAAAACTCATCATTTACTCACCCCTCACTTGTTCAAACCTGTTTGAGTTTCTTTCTTTTGTTGAACACAAAATAAGTTATTTAAAAAAAATGCAGAAAATCAGAAACCAATGACTTCCATAGTGCTTGTTTTTCTTACATAGGAACTCAATTGTTTCTGGTTTCTAACATTCTTATAAACATCTTTCGTGTTCAACAGAAAAAAAGGTTTATAACCACATAAGGGCGAAAACAACATGACAAGTGTGTAGATGTTCATTTTTGGGGGAACTATCCTTCTCTACGTATTTTATAACAATCTACACTGCAAAAAATGTGTTTCTTACTTAGATTTTGTCTTGTTTCTAGTCCAAATATCTACAAATTCTTAAATCGAGAAGCATTTTCTAGGCAAGCAAAACATTCTGTCTTGTTTACAGAAATAATATGCCAATATTAAGTGTTTTTCCTTAAAACAAGCAAAATAACCTGCCAATAGGGTAAGCAAAATAATATTGTATTTCCTTTTGACATAAGACTATTTTGCTTACCCCATTGGCAGATTATTTTGCTTGTTTTAAAGAAAAACTCACTTAATTTTGGCATATTATTTCCTAAAACAAGACAATATTTTTTTGCATGTCTAGAAAAATTTTCTTGATTTAAGAATTTTTTGATATTTGGACTAGAAACAAGATGCATTTTTTTGCAGTGTAACCATCAGGAATTAAGCTCTCCCACCTCCTTCCACTTGACTCTGGGGCTGATCAATGGCGGTCATACTGGAGGCCAGCTGGACTTCACTTTCCACCAGCTCGATTGGCCATGGAGACGCACTCAAAATGTCCATCATCAGCAAAAATGGGATATCCACATACACGCGCTCCAAATGCTCAAACTGACACACACATACGCACACAAAACTGTTAACACAAAACTGTAAAAAAAAACCCACAAAAAAACAACACAAAAATGTAAAATTAAAAAAATTTAAAAATCTGTCTTTGTCTGAATCTGATAATGCCAAAATGTCTGACTTTACTAGTACATTTTTTTTATATGTTGTCAGTGACCGAGTAAAACATTATCTAACTAACTATTTATATTAAGCTTCATAATATTGAATATCTGCATTCTGGTGAATTGGGGAGTAGGACCAAAAAGTAGTTCAAAAAGGTTAGGATTTGAATCAATAGTCTGTTTAATTTTTTTACATACTTCCATACGTATTAACTTCCTTACTAAAACCATGTCTTAGAGGTAAAACCCTTTATTTAAATTTGGTTTAAAATATTGTGAAATTTTCCCAGTGGGGGGTGACGCAGTGGCGCAGTAGGTAGTGCTGTCGCCTCACAGCAAGAAGGTCGCTGGTTCAAGCCTCGGCTGGGTCAGTTGGCATTTCTGTGTAGACTGTGCATGTTCTCCCTGCGTTCGCGTGGGTTTCCTCCGGGTGCTCTGATTTCCCCCACAGTCCAAAGACATGCAGTACAGGTGAATTGGGTAGGCTAAATTGTTCGTAGTGTACGAGTGTGTATGGGTGAAGGGCATCCGCTGCGTAAAACATGTGCTGGATAAGTTGGCTGTTCATTCCACTGTGGCGACCCCAGATTAATATAGGGACTAAGCCAAAAAGAAAATGAATGAATGAATTTTCCAAGTGATGGGTTGCAGCTGGAAGGGCATCTGCTGTGTAAAACATATGCTGGATAAGTTGGCGGTTCATTCTGCTGTGGCGACCCCTGATGAATAAAGAGACTAAGCCGAAGGTAAATAAGAGATATATATATATATATATAAATTCTAAGTTAAAACAGAAACCAAAAATGTTGGATGCACTTGGCTAAAACCAAAACTAATAATGCTTTGTAATAATAATTTTATTATTTTATTAAATAACAACAAATAAATAAAGACTTTTGGGTATGTAACTCAATAACTTAGATTATACTGATTTTAAAAATGTGAATAAAATAACCAAATTTTATTGACAGTAACATTTTCTGTGAAGTAGTCGAGAGGTTTTTGTTTTACCAGCGTTACCATGTCAACACAGAAGCACTACTGAAAGCAGCAGGAACAAGTATACTACATAGAAATGCCCTATTGAGCATGTGAGGTTCATGCATAGTTAAATATATGTAATATCATCAGAGAGGAGCATTGGGCTATTTTGAACACAGGGTATATGCAGGAATCCTAAAGGAAATTTCAATACCTATGTAAGATTTTTTAAAGACCTTTTTAAAAATATTTAAAGACCTTGTCGCCACTTCAATTCTAATTAGTGTCAAACCTGTTAACTTAACAGTTGCTAATAAACAGTTGTAGTTAAATAGATGAATGGAGCACAACCGTGCAAAAAAACTTATATAAGCTCAGAAGAAACCAACCTTGAAAGAATAAATTACGTGGTTGTTTTCAGCAACAGGTTTCAGCCACTGTTTAAACTCGTCTTTCTTCAACCAGGAGTATGCAAACTTGCATTATCCCATTAAGCCATCTGTTTTGCTCTACGGCAGGGCTATTCAATTAGTCTGTCATGGGGGCCAGCTCATGAAAAGCATCCCAAATGAGGGGCGGGAAAGATATGGCACATTTATTACACAACAGCATATAAGAGCCCATATGTCGTATTTTTACTCCTTAAGACACTCACGTTGTATTTTTCAACATTCAAATGTTAACATTTTGTATTTTGAAACTACATAACATCAGTGCATTGTACAATGTGTGTATAATATTTAAATGGACGGTTGTTGTTGTCTGCGTTCATTCATACATAATCATTTTAATCATTTGTAATAATTCGTCTAACATATCTTTTGTTACATTGCACTGAAAGCCTCGCACAACTTTCACGTGAGATGTGTTCTACTCGGTGAGTCTGCATCGCTCTGCTTGCGCGTGCTTATTGGCATATATTCTAATATTGGGAATAACAAACTTGCGAGCGGAAAAGACGCAATATGTAAATGGCCCGGTGCTATAGTTAATCCAGTGTCTGTGCGTATTAGCTTTGGTGTATAAGCTTGGAACTTTAAACTAGCGCACAGTTGGCATAACTTTGATTAGTTGCAGCAGTTTCTTTCCGTGCAACAGAAACCCGGCGTTGAGAAGCCTTTAAGCTATCCAAATGTTTTCGGCTGCTCGCGCCTTCAACTGCAGCTCGTGCTGTATTCAACAGCCGCACGTTACTTCATAACTATAGCGACCGTTTTCCGCTGGAACAAATTGCCTCGCAGGCCACCAATTGAATAGCCCTGCTCTATGTTTTTGCTAAATGTGGAGAGCATTACATCACCTTCCCACGTTTGCCGCAAATTACGTGACATCACCTAGACAGAGGAGCTTGGCCGGATGCACCCGGCTTAAACCAATCGAAGAAAAAATATATATGTATGCTTTTTTGGAGTCAAATACTTTGGACAATGCTTGAACAAAGTTTAAGACCTCGTAAAAACGGGATTAAGACTTTTTAATATTTTTTAAGGGCCTTGATTTTCTCATAATTGATCCATCAACTTTTAAAACTTTTTAAGACCCCCAGACACCCTGGAACAGTGGCACGCATGCAAACTAGATGGGGGTGCACTCTGCTGCTTTTGTGCTTTGGTCGCCAATGCAACAAACCACCCTTGCAAAGTACAAGCCATTGAAATCAATGGGTTTTATAGCGAAGTGCTTTCTGCATCTGCTGTGAAAGCTCTAAAGACTGCACAGTGACTACAGCTGGAGGGATAGTTAAACTAGTGCACAGTAGTGCTGCTGGGTAGTGTGACGTAGCATAGACTCTTTTTTTTTCGACTCAGGTTTTCCATTGTTTTTCTCAATCATATAAGTTTTGGTCAATAATTTAATTTATGGCTTCCAAAATTTCGGTGCATACCTAGTATAGAATCGTGATGTAATGTTTGACATGATACACATTTTTTTTCAACAGGGTCGCAAGAAGCGTGTGGAAAAACCAAGGCGCAAAATAACTGCCCATGAACTGAGAAAAGTCAAGCGTGCAGCTGCCAAGATGCCACTTGCCACCAGTTTTGCCATATTTCAGTGTTGCAACATCACTGGAGTGCCCAAAAGCATAAGGTGTTCAATACTCAGAGACATGGTCAAGGTAAGAAAGGCTGAAAAGCGACCACCACTGAACAAGACACACAAGCTGAAACGTCAAGACTGGGCCAAGAAATATCTCAAGACTGATTTTTCTAAGGTTTTATGGACTGATGAAATGAGAGTGAGTCTTGATGGGCCAGATGGATGAGCCCATGGCTGGATCGGTAAAGGGCAGAGAGCTCCAGTCCGACTCAGACGCCAGCAAGGTGGAGGTGGAGCACTGGTTTGGGCTGGTATCATCAAAGATGAGCTTGTGGGGCCTTTTCGAGTTGAGGATGGAGTCAAGCTCATCTCCCAGTCCTACTGCCAGTTTCTGGAAGACTTCTTCTTTAAGCAGTGGTACAGAAAGAAGTCTGCATCCTTCAAGAAAAACATGATTTTCATGCAGGACAATGCTCCATCACACGCGTCCAAGTACTCCATAGCGTGGCTGGCAAGAAAGGGTCTAAAAGAAGAAAAACTAATGACATGGCCTCCTTGTTCACCTGATCTGAACCCCATAGAGAACCTGTGGTCCATCATCAAATGTGAGATTTACAAGGAGGGATAACAGTACACCCTCCTTGAACAGTGTCTGGGAGGCTGTGGTTGCTGCTGCACGCAATGTTGATGGTGAACAGATCAAAACACTGACAGAATCCATGGATGGCAGGCTTTTGAGTGTCCTTGCAAAGAAAGGTGGCTATATTGGTCACTAATTTGTTTTTGTTTTGTTTTTGAATGTCAAAAATGTAAATTTGTGAATGTTGAGATGTTATATTGGTTTCACTGGTGAAAATAAAAAATTGAAATGGGTATATATTTGTTTTTTGTTAAGTTGCCTAATAATTATGTACAGTAATAGTCACCTGCACACACAGATATCCTCCTAAAATAGCTAAAACTAAAAACAAACTAAAAACTACTTCCAAAAATATTCAGCTTTGATATTAATGAGTTTTTTTGGGTTCATTGAGAACATGGTTGTTGTTCAATAATAAAATTAATCCTCAAAAATACAACTTGCCTAATAATTTTGCACTCCCTGTAGTCTTGTATCGTATTGTATGATATCGTATAGTATAGAATTCAAGGAAAACTTTTGATGGCATGACTTCCCCACGCCCAAAACTGGCAGGTCATTCTACAGATGAGTTTTATTTGCTGCAAAAATATTTATTTTATTTTATTTAAGTAGTTAATTATTATCACCTATTTAGTTACAAATAATTATGAAAGCAACACAATTACATTTTAAGCACTTTATCCAAAATTCAAGCACTTTTCAAAGCTTGAAAACACAAAATTCAAGCATTTTTAGGGATTTCCAGCACCCCGTAAGAACCCTGATCATTATACCCACCCCTAACTTTTGAAGTATGCCAGCAGACCCTATTCACCTGTCTGTAGTATAGAAAAATAGCAGTTGTTTTCCAATAATTTGAGCTTGAAACAAGTTAATGACAATGTATTTTCATTACTGAAACCTCTTACCTTACTGGACACAAACTTCATAGCCACTTCAAAGGGAACAACTGTTTCTACAGTAACAGTTTCATCCTGCAGATGAATAACACACACAAACTCTGTGAGTGATACTGAATACCGGAGTAAATATTGTTCAAAAATTAAGTTTTATGTTAGATTTTAATATAACTTTTACAAAACCTTTCCTTAGGAAACATTACGTACTTTGTGACACTTGCAAGTGATGTCCTTGCCCTCGACTGTGGCGCTCGCTGAATAGGCTACATGAAACAGTAATATTCTGGATCCAGTGCTCACGCAGCGGATATAGAGAGGCTTTACAATCTGACACACAAGATAGCAACAAGTATACAACATTACACTAGAGTCAAGACCAATGAATGAATATTTGAATTACTGTAAAAGGAATGAGATTGACCGACGGATGGGTGCAGCGGCAGCAGTAATGAGGTAGATATATCGGTCCATTGTGGTAAAGAAGGATTTACTGGTCAATCTATGTTCCTACTCTCACCTATAGTCTTAGCTTTGGGTCATGAGCGAAAGGACAAGATCTTTCCTTCGCAGGCTGGCAGGGTGCACCCTTATAATAGGATGAGAAGCTCGGTCACCTGGAAAGAGCTCGGAGTAGAGCCGCTGCACTTCCATATAGAAGTCAGCTAAGGTGGCTCGGGCATCTTTTCCAATGCCTCTTGGACACCTACCTAGGGAGGTGCTCCAGGCATGTCCCACCGGGAGGAGGCCTCGGGGAAGACCCAGGACACGCTGGAGGGACTAGGTCTCTCGGCTGGCCTAGGAACACTTCGGGATCCCCCCAGAGGAGCTGGAGGAAGTGTCTGGGGAGAAGGAAGTCTGGGGTTTTCTCCTAAAGCCTGGTTTATACTTTTGCGTCAAGTGATCGGCGTGACCCACGGCGCAAGCCTCGCGCCTAGCCGTGCATTTATACTTCTGTGCACTGTTTCTGTTACTCTGCAATACACTTACGAAACGCTAGCTGGCAGTAGGTGTTTATGTTTCTCTGTGTCGAGTTTCTTTGCTGGTGTTTTTTTTTTCTGAACACTTCCTTAATGTACAAGTGGCTCAAATTCGCTCATTTTGAGGCAGAAACCGGCAGACGTGCAACAACTTTAATCATAAGGTAAACACAAAACAACAGTCTCCATCCGGAGCTCCTTCACGGGACTCCACACTTGTAAACACTCGCTGCATCGGGTGCGCGGCTCTCATTTCCGCTTACACTTGTCAGTGCTACCAAGCCGACCAATCACAGAGCTTGCACAACGCAAATTTTTTGAGAGGTGCGTGTCAAGTGGCGAGGGGCTATGCGTCCACGCGTAGGTTGCACCGTAGCATACGCGTGCGCTTGACGCAGAAGTATAAATCAGCCTTAAGACTGCTGCCCCCACGACCCAGCCCCGGAAAAGCTAATGAAAATGAGATGAGATTGTAAAAGTAGTGATACCTTCTGGCCAGGTTGCAGATCTCCAAGGGGGATGTCAGGAAGCAGGGCAGGATGAGAATCATCACACACCTCTGAGCCATTTAGTGTGATTTGGGTGGACTGTGTGAGATTGGCATCCTGACCTAAAACAATAGAATGATACATTAAATACAAATAAGAATGCAAGAAAAAATTTTTGTATATATTTAACAGATACAAGTAACCAATAAATAAGTACTAGTTTTTCTAGTATATTAAAGGTGCAGTAGATTGTCTTCAGAAATATTTTTAGTTGTGCTGGTTGAAAGTCTCTTCACATTCCAATAGTAATGATTAAAGTAAATGATCTAAATGTATTTTTATATGTATTTTTTTTATTCTGGGTAAGGCAATAGACAAAAAATGTTCATCCAATTAAAAATCTTCTGGCTGACAATTCCCATAATTCTGATAAGTAGTCCAAACTGTATGTCAACAAATGTAGATTTGTACATCTGCGCCGTTTGCGCATGCACGTGTGCCGTGTTCACGTGCACACGAGAGAAAGAGTGACAGCGGTAAAAACAAATGCTGAATCAAAACTTTTTAAAATCCTGAATCAAAATTGGAGTTACTTTTGCACGGTGGAGCAGGACACCATGGCTGAATCATTCCTTTTAGACAGGTAATGTTCTGTTTTAGTCACGCAAAGCTAATGTAGATTGCATTTTACATTCACATTGGTTCATATATTGTTTACCATGCTACTCTGAATATTCGCACTGAAATAGCATGCAAGTATGGCTTAGTAATAAGTGTAATTCCTGGACACCGCCGGTGTTGATTTTGTTTGCTATACAACTGAAAACGTGCTATATATATATATAATACAGTATTTCATTCGGAAATGTAGTATTATATAAAGTACTATAAAGTTTTCTAACTGGCGAATGACATGATCTAGTCTAGTTGTCTACTGTCCTCTTTACGGTGCGTGTTCATTATTTTAGGAGGGACTGTTGTTTCAAAGCTATTATGCTAATTGTTAGCATTTTGGCAGATCACCTATTGCACCTTTAATTGTCATTTACTAGTCACTATTGGAAGACATACAATTGAAAACACCAATAAAAATTATTATAAGTAACAACAGAATAGTCACTAAACACTACTGATAGAAGTACTGTATCTCATGACTAGGGCCAGACAGAATCTGCGGACATTTTTTGCTATTTCTGCGCAGAATTTAGGTAAAAATCTGCAGATTTATGCAGAATGATTTTGGGAAAATCATAACAAAAAATTTATATTAAATAAAAAGTAATACCTTTTCAACTTTTATTTAATGTTTACAATGTTAATCCAATTAGATCCACTTTATTTGGTAAACAAAACAAGTCTCTCATATAATATCTCTACTAAAAGTAAGAGATATTACTTTACAAACTGTATTGTGAATAAATCATATGAACATTTTCATATTTGTCAATAAAAATTACTGAAAAAAAAACTGAATAAATATAAATTTACACACATTTGCACCAGTAAATAACAGAATCAATGACGGGCAAAAAATCAGCAGAAATCTGCGTGTGCAGATGCCGTGTGGGCCTACTCATGACTAATTACTAGTATGTATTTATAGGTATGTTGTCTTGTATGCCTTAATATAATGTAAATGATGCCTTTGTGAAATATGTAAGGAAAAAAAGCTGCAAAAATCAGTTTTTGTATCGACATTTGTGCCGCTTTTACAATAGAAGCAGATAGAGCTCCAGAGGCAATGGCGGCACTCATGGTCCACAGTAAATGTAAATTTTTTTGGAATAACCTAAATGTGTTTTTGTCAACATATTTCACACAAAGGAATCATTAACATAATATTAAGGCATACAAGTCTTGATACAGAGGGTTCCCTTAAAAAAGTATAAAACAGAATAGGCAATAAAAGATTATAAAAAAGACTAAGAATAAGCGTTAGCAGATCATGAATATGAAAAAAAAACACTTAAATACTGATACCAATATTTCATGCAATATAAAATTTTACTTGAGAAAAGCTATTTTTTTTTTTACTATTTTCTTCTATTTATTGGTTCAAACATTTAGACTTTTAAATGCAATGACATCTTTGTCAGATAATCTGATTTGCTGTTGTCATTTTCCTTGCTTGTTTCTACTTATGCTACTCGTATTTGTTTTCAATTCTTTGCTCTAAAGCACTACATTTGCATAATAATATCATCTATTGGGGAGGTGGGTATAAAAATAGAAAGTCCTCATCTGATTGGTCAAATCTGGATAAACAACCTTCGCTACCTGACAAAGTCTTGTCGTTGATCCCAGTTGTAAGAGCAACAAACAATAACTTGACTTCTAGTTGATCATTTGGAAAAATGGCAGAGGGTAGATTTTTCTGATGAATCATTTGTTGAATTGCATCCCAATTATCACAAATACTGCAGAAGACCTCTTGGAACCCGCATGGACCCAAGATTCTTGCAGAAATCAGTCAAGTTTGGTCAAGGAAAAAGCATGATTTGGTGTTACATTAAGTATGGGGGAGTGTGAGAGATCTGCAGAGTGGATGGCAACATCAGCAGCCTCAGGTACCAAGACATTTGTGCTGCCTATTACATTACAAACCACAGGAGAGGGCAAATTCTTCATCAGGATAGATTCTCATACTTCACATCAAAATTCCTGAAAGCAAAGGAGGTCAAGGTGCTCCAGGATTGGCCAGCCCAGTCACCAGACCTGAACATTATTGAGCATGTAAGGGGTAAGATGAAGGAGGCATTGAAGATGAATCCAAAGAATCTTGATGAACACTGGGAGTCCTGTAAGAACGCTTTCTTTGCCATTCCAGATGACTTTATTATTAAGTTATTTGAATCATTGCAGAGATGTATGGATGCAGTCCTCCAAGCTCATGGAAGTCACACAATATTAATTCTTTTTCCACTGCAACTTGACTTTATATTCTATACTGTACATTATTTCTGTTAAGTGACAAGACTTTTGTCTAAGCAAAGTCAAGACTTTTCTGTCTTAATTAAATAAATAAAAATCAAGGCACGATTATATATTATTCTGGTAAAATAAGTGTAATCTAGAGGCCTTTGCCTTTCATATAAGCTACTTCTGATACCAAATGATCAACTAGAAATCAAGTTATTATTTGCTGATCCTAAAACTTGTATAGGCGACAAGACTTTTGTCAGGTAGTGTATGTATGCAACAAACAAATACTTGGCATATTTAATTATATTTAATTTATTTACCATCTCTATGATATTAATATTGAATATATTATTATCACAATATATTGTGCCAGCTCAACTTTAAACAAACATTATTGCAATGTGTGGTTTTACTTGGTTGTATTTGTGTTTTTCCCACATTCAAATGCTCTAACAAAGCCATTTGGAATGAAGTATACTGCACACACACAGCTCGCTTACTTACAGAGGGCTGCTTTTAAGTGCTCATGTGCACGTTTGCTCTGAAGTGTGCTTGAGACATGCGGCTGTGACATGTTTGAGTATTTCTGATGACATCATAGACAGCGACAGGTCCAACAGACTAACGCACAGATTCATATTAACATATAAGGGTGCTTTGCCCAAGTTCATTCCGAAGGGCTCTTGAGACTCAAATGCATTTTCATCTAAAAATGCTTTTATGATGTGAAATGAAATGTAAACAGAGTTATGTTTCAAGGACAGTACAAAATGTTTGATATGTTAATGGAAATCTGTGCATTAGCGTCAGCCTATTAGACCTGCCGCTGATTTTGACGTCATCAATAATAATCAAACGGCAATATCACTGAGTGAAAAATAGAAAAATAATAACCTTTCAGATACTTAAAGCATATTCAGATTGCTTATGAAGAGCTTTTTCCCCTTTCCACAGTATATGTTTTGAAACTATCTTAGTTCAATATTATAAAATAAGTAAATAAAAGTAAATATACAATACAAAGAGTATGAGTTTAATAATTTGAACATTTAATAACATTAACATTTAATTATTTTCATTTAACCTTTACTGTGTAATTATGTCAAAAATCTTTTTTATAAGGAATTAAATAAAACCTAAAACTGTCAACAACACTTTAGCTTGGGAAATAATTCTCCCTTTATATTACAAGCTTTTTAGCAGAATAGTAAAAGACTATTGGTTGTTTATTATTACTGATTAATGCGTTATTTCGCATGACAATATTTCCGATCCCTTGATCCTACCTAACAGCTAAACTAAAAGAGTGGTATATAAGTTTGACACCTAGTGGTTGAACTAGGTATTGCACTCCGGGATCAAAACACATGCAAGCGCAGGTTGCCAGATTGACAACATCAACAGGAGTGTGCCTGACTTAAGGGTGATTTAAGGCTGATTTAAATTGTGTTCTAAATAAAAGTAACAACTCTATAGAAGGAATATTTTCCATATTAAAAGGCCAATTTAAAGTGGGTTTTTGTTCTATCCAACACCTGAAATTTATATTTTAGAAACGGCTTCTATTTCTTGCAGCTGAGCCACAGGATAAACTGACAATAAACACCTCAGGTACACCTAGTGCTTTATTCGGTGTAAATGCTAATAATGCCAGTCTGAATGCCATTTTACGTGACATTTATTGCCATACCACTGAAAGCAGCAGCAGATAGTTCACTTCAAATCTGGAAAATAAAATAAACCCTTTGAAAATGAACTTTAAAACTGTGACTCAGTGCAAGCCAACACATATCAGTGATTCAGCATGTACATTTATTAATGTTGAAGAGGTTTAATATGTATTAATTAGATTGTAAAAGTTCCATTTTTTAAAAATGTTTCTTGAGATCTTCTTGTTTAATTTTCCCATTTAATTGGTGTTCATTTTTGAGCTTTTAGATGCAAAAACACTTTCTGTATGAACTAGCCACAAAGTCTTTCAGTAAAGAAATTTTCAGAAAATATAGTATGGGTTAACTGATGTCAGCATGCAATGAAAATTCACTTGATGAATTGTTCATTTTGCTTGTTTTAAATCTGACAGAATTGACTTGATTCCTGTTTAATCACAATCAAAATCTTGAAAAAACACATACTTGTAACACACTTAATTTGTAACATTTCCAGTATGCATTTTTGACATTTTTAATCACATTGTGCTTTGATTGGCACTAATGCTTTTATAGTGCTGCTCCCATATGCCTTGAATTGCCCCTAGTGGACAAATATTTTTTTTTATTTGGTTGAATTTGAATTGAATTAAAAACACTAGATAGAAGTACATCCAAATATGACAGAAAAAAGAAAATGACTTGTTTTCTTCCAGACATTACCTGGTTTGAGGCCTGCAGTGAGTTTGATGTCTTTAGCCACAGTGTCTTCTTCTGATTTGATGGTGACAGTCATGCAGAACATCTCATTGGTCAGCGCTGGAGGCTCATGGGTCAGCTGTACAGAGATTTTGGGCACTCTAGAGATAATCCTACAGGGACGACAGGAAGGAAAACACCGCAGTTTATTCCTTGTTAAATTGAACTTGATGCATTTCTGATTAAACAAACATTTCTAGTGACATACCAATCACATGGGAGGAAAGATCAGTCATTATTTTTCATTTTGTAGTAGCTTAAAGGAAGAGTTTACTCAGAAATGAAAACGACCCATCATACTCAAGCCATCCTCAGTGTCTTTCTTCTTTCAGATGAACACTGAAGGCGTGGGTTTTCTGATGGATGCCCGGTCCAGGATGGAGTAAAACATATGCTTTCTTATGTCTTTATGATTACTAATAAAGTTGAATGTTTAAGGGTCTAGATTATATGAAGACCTTAGTGTCATCCCTCTCCAGGGTAAAACTGGAATAATATGTGTGTCATTGCTTTTTCTGTATGCCAAATGATTCATTTCCTCAGGACCTACCAAGCTAAGTCAGAGGTCATGAAGACCTCCTGAGTGGACCTGGACTCTTGAAGGATTGGAAACAACTGTGACCCTAGTGGCTGTCTGACTTTTGTATGTGACGTCTAAGAAAATGTGCGCGCGTAATATATCTTCCAATGATTACTATCAAGTCTATCTGTGATTAAACCAATCAGGTTAAAACACCTATATGTATGACGCAGTAAATTATGTTATGTGAGAGTATAATTGTTGTTGTTTTGTGATTGTATGCAGAGCGGCCTACGAACTCTACCAGATTGTTGAAGCTGGCTTCTGCTGATGAAACGGCAAACTATCTTTCTTTAATTAAATCTCTGACTCCGGCTCTTCTTCATGTGACAGACTGGTCATTTTTGGGTTAAAACTGTCGGTTCACCTACAACACAGTCGGAGTTGTTTTAAATTTTATCCTGGCGCAAAAGCATTAAGGACATGTCCGAATCCCCTTTGGTATTTTAATGACAGAAAAATACACTTTGCGTCGTGGCGCATGGTCTAACAGGATTGTGCTTATTCTTTTAATGAGTTGTGTTTTGAGCATTACGTGCATAAACCAATGATAGTCTCATCTCCCATTCCCTTTAAGCATCAGTTGCATCACGCCATGGCGCATTTGCTATTTACATGGCAGAATTTGTAAGTGAAAAAACTGAACGCTTCACTAAAATCTGCAGCACGAGGATAAAGAACGAGCCTCCTCCATTCGGCCTCTTTACTTTCTCTTTACTTTACTTTTACTTGTTTACTTTCGTGGATAAGGAAATGGTGTTATACACACGTCACTTAAGACATTCATTAGCCTACACATTTAATTTCATGTGTTAAGCGCAAATATTTGTTTTAAAACTATTTCTAAATTCAGTTCTAATAAATGAACAACAATAATAACGAAGTGTGGTCATTAAATCCAAACACACGTCTCGTTCTTATGCCCCATATGGTGATGCATACATCTCCAAAATCAGACAGGTGGACAAATCTAAATTTGTTTTTAATAAAACAAATATAAATATGCATATAATAAATAATACTGTTAATAATAATAATAATAATAATAATAATAATAACAACATTATACAAAAACAAATTGTCATAAATAAACTGAAAAAGCCCCCAGAGATGAAAAAGGCATGGAGGCAGTGATTTTTATATTTATTTAGAAAACAAAATTTTTTGTAATATTTTTATCCTTTTTCATTTGTAAAGATATTTGCATATTGCTGTTCATCCTGTTTGTATTAAAGGTGCAGTATGTAAGTTTGACACCCAGTGGTTGAACCAGTGGTTGAACTGAATAAACGCAAGCATGGGATGCCAGATTGAGTACAGGAATGAGTGATTTAAACCGTGTTCTAAATAAAAGCAGCGACACGCGATAGAGGAAATATTTTTCATATTAAAAGGAGTTTTGGTTCTAACCAACACCTCGAATTGATATATTAGAAACGGCTTCTATTTCTCACAGGTGAACAACAGAAACCTATGACAGTGATCACCTCAGGTAAACCTTGTGTGTTTTATTCAGTGCTAAATGCTAACAATGTGAGTTTAAATGCAATTTTACATGACATTTATTGCCATATGCTGAAAGCAGCAGCAGATAGTTCACCTCAGATCTTAAAAATACAATAAACCGTTTCAAATTGAACTTTAGCACGAAACACATATGAGTGATTCAGCATCGACATTTAATGATGTTAAAGAGGGTCACCATGTATTAAATAGATTATAAACCTTACCGTTTCGTGAGTGAGTGCATATTCTGTGCTTCTGAATGGCTGTATTTAAACTTCTGTTGTGTTTTGTTTGGTGCAAAGGGCTAAATTGCTTATCACAAAGCGTGTTAGGACACGCGGTTACAATGTAATCTGCTCACCTAATGTGTACGTTCAAAATATTTATATAATTTGCTAATTAATAACCTCATGTGGAACTGAATCTGTCTCATTTCGACGTCTGATACTGTCCATTTCGGTCACGAACGCATGCTTTTAGAGCCTTTCTAAAAGAATGCATGAAATACGCTGTTTTCCAACAAGGAAACCCGGGGTGCTGAATTATAATTGGCTAAACTGGCATTGTGCAGGTTAAATTAACCTAAACAAAGACAGCATTCCAGCACGGAAAAAAACATTTTCAAAGCAGAATATCTGACTTCAGCATTATTTTACAATTAAACAAGTATGTTCACTTGGGATGTTTCTTAAATATCTGCACACATATTATGTTTTTTTTTTTTGCTTTAGAAGAGTCAAAAACTTACATACAGCACAGGCAATGTATAGGCGTTTACGGCGGACAACTAACACGCTCTGCGCTGGACTTTAGCCCTGCTTTCAGTTGATCAATGGCGTGGTCTATTTTAGTTCCTAAAAATAACAACGTGCCAACAATGCGCCTTAACACACTTCTTTTCTAGACCGGAATACCCATGAGTCCACAAAGCGGTGCAAAGCAGGAAAATTAGATTTGCGTTGGTCTAAAAATAGCAACAAATTGCGCCAAACACATCTTGCACCTTATTGCTCCACCTTATTGTGTTTTTAACAAATTTAGCAAACCACTGACTTCCTGCGGCTGCCAAATGTGTGTTCTTGGCAGTTTTTTTGGCTGACCGCTGATTTGACGTATTTTTGGGGGAAATATTTCTTTTAAAAAAATAACCACATTTAAAGCATACATTTCTGTATTGACTGGCAGTGACATATTGGTTTTTCTGGTTTCCTATTAACTTACATGGTACTAGACTGTACAGACACTGTGTCCCAGTCCACATGCTGCTCTGGGAGGCGTGTCCTCCTCTTAAAAGAGCGGGAAGCTTGCAAACTCTCATGAGAAGAGGCAGCATCTCCCCAACCGCCCCGCCAGTTCAGATAGACGTAACGACCTGTTTCTCGACCTAACATGAGTCCCACACTGGTGATCTGAAAGACAAAACCAGACAAACATAAAAAAAACTAATGAGCTGCGAATCTGTGACAACACAAGATCAATATTTTAAATGGACAGTTCACCTCAAAAATCTCAAATTTCCTCACTCACATTCAAGTAGTTCTAAACTTTAAAGTTTCCTTCTTTTGTTGAACACAAAACAAGATATTCTGAGGAATGTTGGAAAAAAGCAGCCATTAGCCCCTTTTCACACAGCGATACCAGCAAATGTCCGGAAAATTTCCAAAACAACTTTATCGGTATATTCAAAAAAGTGATGTTCACACTGGAAGGACCATTCACACATCAATTTCAAAACACCGGTAAATTCTGACATCATTACCCAAAACAAGCTCTAAATGGCTGCACTTGTATTTGCAAACACGAAGGGGGTCAGGCTTTTTGTAGATGGTTTTACTTTTGTTTAAGGGTGCTTTCCCACCTATAGATTGATTGTTTTGTTCCAAAAACAGGCATTGAAAATGTTACAGCTACTTGGTTTTAACAAAGAGCTTAGAATGACCAAGAGACGACACTCTAGTGCGATTTGGGAAACAGCCACTAGATGGTGCGGTGGCCATCTTGGAATGAAAATTCCAATAGAACAACAGCATATTATAAGTCTGTAAAATAAACTATTGAAAGTGCTGATGATTGTGAAAGTAAGTGTTGTATTGTCGTCTTTCAGGTTGTATCTCAGCTTTAATGCGCTTTTTAAATAAATTAATAAAAAATAAAGCAGCTGTTTGCCATTGCGACAGCAATAAGATCCAATGGGCAGCCGATCGCTTTCACTCCAAAATGGAATCCGGAATCCGGGGCTGTTGCTGGGTGCTGCTGTTGCAATGGAACGTTCTACTGAGTGTCGTCTCTTGGTCATTCTAAGCTCTTTGGTTTTAATCTGCAAGGTAAGCATTTTTTTTATTTAATAACCAGTATGATTACTTTTACAGTCTCCTCTTCAGAATGAGAACAAAGATTTTATATTATATATTATTACATATTAAATAAACTGTTTATTTGACCTTCCCTGAATTGTGTAAATTTTGTTATTAATATTCATTCATTTTCTTTTCGACTTAGTCCCTTTATTAATCTGGGGTCGCCACAGCGGAATGAACCGCCAACTTATCCAGTATATGTTTTACACAGCGGATGCCCTTCCAGCTGTAACCCAACACTGGAAACCACCCATACATTCTTGCATTCAGAGACACACACACACACACTACAGCCAATTTATATTATTTAATTCCAGGGTTTCTGCAGGATTAATCAAGTCAAATTTAAGACTTTTTAAGACACTTTTAAGACCATCATGAATTAAATTTTAGACTTATACAGGTCTAAACACTAATGATTATTTCTAATGGCCCGGTCGGTTGTTACAAAAAAAAAAAATAGAATATAATTATTTCTTAGCGTCATATTTTAATGTCAAAGTACATAATAATATATAAAAGTTTAAAGTTTATTTATTTTGAAGTCAATGAAATAAATAATCTAAAATATACATTTGTTGGCCTTTGGTCCAAATTGATGGAGTATAATGTATCGTGTAAAGTGATATGTTGCTCTGTTATTATCATGAGAAATTGTGTAATTGTTTTTAGTTTTTTTATTTTTATTTTGAGAAATTGGTATAAAAATGTCGAGCAGCTATTGTAAATTGTACCTCTTTGCAATAAAAAACTGATATATATATAAAAAATAAAGTTTTTTTTTTAGACGAACTGTTGGTAATTGGATGGATGTCAGCCCAATTGGGAAGCTTTACTTGGACAGAGGGAAATTAAGACCTGTTTAAAATAATTTAAAACCTCCAAGACAATATTTCAGTGGGTTTAAGACCTTTTAAGGCCTAAAATTTAGTTTTTGAAATTTAAGACATTTTAAGACGTTTTAAGACCCCGCAGGGACCCTGAATTCACCTATGTCTTTGGACTATGGGGGAAACCAGAGCACCCTGTGAAAACCCATGCGAACACAGAGAGAATATGCAAATCAGGAGCCATGTGCACCCACTGACAGGTAAAATCTGCTTCTCCTTATCTCCTATTCTAGTTGAGGTTACTTTATTGGCAAGTCAATTTGTACAGTATTGCCAAATCATTTTAGATGTATAAAATGTGTAATGTATTGACATCAAACTAATAAAATATACAGCAAATAAGAAATAAATGACAGAAAATATTAATGAAAACAGACAATATCAATATTCGTTTAGATTAAAGAATCAATTATGTAATGTCTCTCTCGTGGCTGTGCGCATAACATTAACGATTTAATATTAACAGCTAAGGAAACAAAAGCAAAACCATATCCTGAAAATTTTAGTAGATTTAAAAACAATGACTGGAAGCAAAAAGTTGCGGGTCCCTGTCTGAGGTAGTGTTGAGAGTTCTCGCGCACACAGAACAAGCAACGGGTAAAGGAGAGATGATTTTTCAATCAATCGCAGATGTTTGTTTATATTGGGTGGATACAAAAAAAAAGTGTAAAAGGATGATAAAAATTGCAAAAAAAGGTGTCACTAAATATACTTGGGTGGCCGTTAATATACCTAGGCGGCCCTCCCAAGTAAAGTCTATGTGTAGGAAGCACTGCAATCTATCTATTGAACCAATCAATCTATTGGCTGTCATTTTTTGTATCATTTAATTAGTTATTTTAAAATAAGACATTTAATAACGTTGTTGTCATCATTAATTATCAGCTTTAAAAAAATTGGCTATAATTATGCATTATAGGTAAGGCAGACACGAAATCTGCACCTGCAGAAATCTGCAGATTTTTACCCCATCGAGTCTATTTATTTACTTGTGTACATTTACATTTATTCAGTTTTTAAATTAATTTAAGTAATATTATTGACTATTATGAAAATGTTCACATGATTTATTTACAATAGAGTTTATAAAGTCATATTTTCTGTCTTTCAGTAGCTATATTATATAAGAGACCAATATCATATATTTCATATATTAGGTTTTTAGTTATGATACTCCTTAAATCATTCCGCAAAACCTGCAGATTTTTAACAGCATTCTGCGCCAAAATACGTTATAGAGAGAAATAACAGATGAACTGAGACTGCAGTCAGATCATGAACCTGATCAATGTTCAAATGTGAATCTTTCTTTCAAAGTGTAAGTGCAGAAATGAACAAAACAATAGGCCTGATGCAAAATATTAGAAGAATGAAATACGGAAAAAATATTAGATGGTAATTTCGGTCCATTTTCCTAATAGACAAACAGCTCTCATTAATATTTCAGCATGACTTCACTTTCGTAATCAACATGACATGCACATTTACCAGTAGGAATGATGGCATCTCGGCCTACTCATAATTCTCATTCATATAGCCGTATATATGGCTATTACATATCCATGATAGCCTGGTTCATTAGATCATATTGCTTTCTCACTACAATCGATCCGCTCCAGAGTTTGCTTTAATCAAGCCATTGTTTTGGCATGGATCAGAGCGCGCTTGGGGTGTTAACATATGCCAAACAAACCGAGCTAATGGAGCAAATGAGCCAAGTTCCAAATCAAACATCTAGCCGTGAAAGCACCCTAAAACTTTATTAAGTAGCTGCTTTTAATCCATACAAACCAAAATACTTAACTATGGACTGATTTCATGTGGCCGCCATTATTAACAGCGAAATCGAGGCTGCTGTGGGAAGAAACCCGAAAGTATCGCCTGAGTCACACAGGAATATTGTGTACCTGGCTGTATATCTTATCAGCGAAGAGAAAGTGACACAAATTTATCATTTCACCACCTTCCGAGTGACCCGAAGGTCCGTTCTGAATGAATAGTGAAAATAAAAAGGTATATTTTACCTCATTTTCAGCTAAGTTAAGGGACATGGCACTGGTTAGGTAAGGTTTTCTTTCCCAAACAAACATTTTAGATGCCATTCATCAAACTCAAGTTAATGAACTGATTCTTTCACTCTATTAGACTTGTCACGATACAAAATTTCGGTAATGTAATAAAATAAAAGCCTATTTCTCATTAACATTTAAGCGCTGTTGATGGCGTTCTTAAACAGCGGCGCTGATTTGCCATTGTGTTCACGTGCTCAACAGAAATTATGATTGGCTGTGAAGGTCATCAGTTCACCAAACTCACCACTGTTTACTGAGTGCAAACAGACGAGCGATCCGCTGATGAATTGACTGATCTTCATGGCTTTAAAACAATCCAATGTCCATCTATGTGTGTTTTTAATCTGTGAAGAGCGGTGAACTGATAACCTTTACTGTCATTCTGTTGAGCACTGGTGAATACTAAAGCAAATCAGCAGTGTTTATGAGCACTTATCTGCTCTTAAATTTACGTTTTTAAAACTTCAGTACACAGCAAAATGCTCTGAGTAAAATGTACTCCATTTAGATAGAATTTGGTCCCTCTCTAAATTGAGTTAATTTTACTTAAGTTGATGAGACAATGAAAGGATAAATTAGGTAATAATTTAGCACTGATGATGAACACCTCCTGTTAATAAACAGAAACACAGAACTACAACTGACTTCAGTCACAGCCTTAGATGAAATCAGCTAAGATAATACATTGAATCTCTCAAAATCAATTTTACTCTGAGGAATTTGCTGTGTAGCGTGACAACACTGTTAAAGACAAAATAAAGATGTGCTACAGAGGACTGAATTGTTTTATCGCCCACCGGGTTACATAGGCTGAAGCAGGGAAGCATCCCCACGGTGTTTACCTGCTGCCATGAACTGAAGTCTAGGAGAACACTTAAGCGTATCACTCTTAAAGAGATTGTGATGTTGTTTGATGCCTAATATGCGTTTAATTGTTTAAATTAAACTGAACAGAATGATATTAAAGTGATGTTTACACCATTTCTGCATTTTGAAGTCGCAGCAACAGCTGGAGGTTTATTGTCCATAGCATGTTGTTGCAATGTTTACAGTGCTGATCCTATACTTCCAAAATTCTTCCCACCGCAGCCTCGCTTTCGTGTTTTAAAATGGCGGTTGCGTGAAATAAGCGTATAGGACAGAAATGTTGTCACTAGCATCCAAAAAGCAGAAGCGCTAACTGCAAAACAGCTTTGTTTGCATATTTAACTAAATTACAAAGGGACAATTCTGCGGATGGATAAGTATTGTGAAGAAATTCAATGGAGAGATATGGAGGAACACAAATTGCTGACTTTCTTCAGGATATCTTCCTTTGTGTTCAACAGACGAAAGAAACTCAAACAGGTTTGTAATGAGAAAATGATAACAGAATATTCATTTTGTGTAAACTATCCCTCTTAATTTAATGAAGTAGTCGGTACCTCGATTTTCTTTCCAACGTCTTCTGTTTTGGCTACAAAGTTGAAGCAGTACTTGCGGGTTTTGCCAGGAACAAGACACATGTTTTCCTGGGAGGAAGGTTCTAGAATATCCTTGCCTTTATAAGCGTCTTCCAGCAAACAGTACTGGTTATACTCCTGCAATTTAAACAAAGCCATTGAGAAAAAAAAGCAAACTAGTATGTATGCGTGTGTGTGTTTTATCTATGCTGTACCTGGTTGCTGAGGCTGACGCACAGCTTTGAGAAGCGCACCGGATGTGGACAGTCGGCTCTCACGTAGACATGCAGCTGGACAGGCTCATCGATGTGGAAACTGGGGGACAGGAACTTGGCTTTGCACTGAACTGAGAGGGGAAAATAAAAAGGTAACCTTATTGCTTAACAACACCCAACATACAGTTGAAGTTAGAATTATTAGCCATCCTGAATTTTTTGCCTCCAGCTTAAAGTGACATTTAGAGGCTTAACTAGGTTAGCCGGCAGTGTTGTGTTTGTATTTATGATTAATCTATATAGCACCATTGTCCTGTGAGACACAACATTTCGTTCCTCTGTATGTCCCCACATGTAGTAGAATGATAATAAAGCTCGACTTGCTTGACATCTAATTGAAACGGCCCTGAAATTAGTCAAATGTAGGGCAGTGCGTGATTTTGTTGGTTGGGAACCGATTGGATCGCTGAGAAATGGGTGTTGCTAACAAAATAGAGGAAGACTGAGGAATGGAGTCAAGCAGGGAAAAACAAGACACACCCTGATAGCCCACCCTAAAAGACTGATAGCCTAAAGACATTCCATCTGACCAAAAGTGAAGAAAAGTCGTTTTGAGGGGGGCAAGGAGGTTATGGTATTTGCTCACAGATTTTAAGGGTAAATGAACACTTTTATAGACATTTATAAAACAACTGAACACAATTATATAGAGTAGAAGTCAACATTATTAGCCCTCCAGTGATTTGTTTTTCTTTTTCTCTTTTTCATTAAACATCCTAAATGATGTTTATTAAAGCAAGGATTTTTTCACAGTATTTCCTATAATATTTTTTCTTCTGGAGAAGTTTTGTTTTATTTTGGCTAGAATAAAAGCTGTTTTTTTTAAACCCATTTTAAGGTCAATATTATTAGCCCCCTAATTACCCTAATTTACCTGGTTAACCTAATTAAGCCTTTAAATGTCACTTTAAGCTGAGTACTGATATCTTGAAAAACATCTAGTAAAATATTATGTACTGTCATCAAAAAATCTGTGATTAGGTATAAGTAATTAAAACTATTGCGCTTAGAAATGTTTTGAAAAAAAATCTTTCCGTTAAACAGAAATTAGGGGAAAATATACAATGGGGCTAGTAATTCAGGTGGGCTAATAATTCTGACCTCAACTGTACATCTAAAAATTAAAAGATAAACTTTGATTTAATGTCAACTTTAAGGGACTTAAAAGGCGAGCTAGTCTGAATATTTTAGTCGCTGACTAGGTTTTTCAGACACAACCATGACTAGGGTCTACAGAAAAGTGTTAAAAAAAACTAAACTATTGAATGAGCGGCAGTTCTGAAAGAGAAAATAGTGTGTTGATGCTCTGATGAGGTCTGAGGAGAATGACTGGTTTCACAGTGTTCTTATTTTCATGTCAGGTCATCTCAAACTGGTTTCTAGAACATGACCATGTACTTACTATACACAAATGCCTAAACAGTCACCAGATGCAAATTTAGCAGATTCGCTTTATGGCTCTACGACTAACAGATTTTATGTTATCAGGTCTATACCAAACTCAATCTCTGTGGAATAATGTTTCCTGCACTTGTCAAATGAATGCCACAAAGAATTAAGGCAATATTAAAGGCAAAAGTGGTCCAATCTGGTATTAGCAAGGTGCACCTTATATACAGGCATGCGATCAGGCGAGGACAAAAAAAAGGAAGACAAGAGATACACCTCCTTCAAAAAAAATTATAATAAAATTATATATATATATATATATATATATATATATATATATATATAAT
>CAIGQZ010032675.1:5746938-5759978 GCA_903798205.1 Danio tinwini
ATGATATGTTGAATAATAATATGATATGTTGAATAATAATATGATATATTGAATAATAATATATGTTGAATAATAATGTGATTTATTGAAAAATACAATGTATTGTTAATATTTAATTTAATTATTATATATAAATATCACCTTTTTATTATTATTATTTTTACTACTATTTACTGTGTTTACTGTTTTGTTTTTATTATATATGCATGTTACTTTTTATGTAAACTTTAGAACTGCTTTGGCAATACATTTGTAACATTTGTCTTGCTAATAAAGCAATTATTGAATTGATTTGAATTGAATTAAGAGAGAGAGAGAGAGAGAGAGAGAGAGAGAGAGAGAGAGAGAGAGAGAGAGAGAGAGAGAGAGAGAAAGAGAGAGGGGAACTATTAAAAAAAAAATAAATAAAAAAATCGCATGAATTTAAAATAAAGTGTTTCAGATGTTAATATCATTATATTAGTCATAAGGATATCTGTAAGCTAGTGTGCTCCAAAACAGTGACAACATTTGCATTTAGGGGATTTGTCACCAGTTTGTCAGTTCTGCAATAATAGATCAACAATTGTTCTGACATCACCTCATAGTTCAGTTTCTCCTCAAATCTTCTGACCAATCAAATGCTCTATAGTATCTGACATGTCCCACCCCCTTCAAGACGCTTCTCATTTGCTTTTCGTTTGATGCACTTAAGCTCAACCACTGAGAGCTGTGACATAAACAAAACGCTATTGGCTGTTTTCCAAAAAAAGGGGGAGGGGTTTCGATATGCCCCGCCTTGCCTTGATGTTTCAGATTACGGCAAGCATCGAATAAAAAAAATGCACATTTCAAAGCATTTATTTTGATTTATTTTCCTACTATAGATGCAAGTGGATACTGGTTTCAGGCTTTCTTTAAATTATCTTCCTTTGTGTTGAACAGAAAAAAAGAAACTCATAAAAGTTGAGTTAACGGTGACTTTTATTGACCAATCATTTCATGATAAAACATTTAACCCTTTCTAGGATTATTTGGAGCCCAATTTTGACCTCTACCCCAATGGTCCTTATTGAAGTCCACACTTTAAAAAAGAGAACATGCAAACTCCACACAGAAATGCCAACTAGCCCAGCTGGGACTCAAACCAGCTAAGTTTTCTACCAACATTGTTGGCATGGCACATTCATGTCACTAGTTAAAATTGCTTATTTCTCTGGATTTGTACATTCTTAGAAACATTTAAAGAGAATACAAGTACATAAATCAGCAAATATATAACAATGTTCTAGTAGTTTTGGGATAACTTAATGAAAACATTTGACATATTGTGCCTTCAAAACCCTTTAATCCTTGTGTACTGTTCAAATTTACTACCCTTTCGTTATGTTGGAGGCTATTTTTGCCCCATTGACTTTTATTATAAAGTCAGTTTTTGATTGCAAAGCTTTGACATCAAATAATCATGCATTCTGGATTGTTGGTGGTTTTCCCTGTTGGGAAGAGGTCAAATGTGTCATTTTTACTGTTGATCATCAGTTGGCAGCATTAACCCTTTAGATAACCTGTGCAAAACAGGTCAGTTTCTTGCTTTTATATGGAGTTCTGTTGAGTAAAAATCATAGTGTGTGCATAAATACACTTACTATGTTTACTAAGTTCTGAGGTACTTATTTTCTCAGACATATTAAGGTAAAGCCTGATTTTCACTTCTGCGTCAAACGCATGCATATGATCCAGTTGCATAGCCCTCGTCATGGCTGATGCCGAAACTGACACACACCACTCAAAAAATGTAACTACACGTCGCAATGACATGTAGTGCAAGCCCTGTGATTAGTCGGTTTGGTAACTGTGACGAGTGTGGGCGGTGCTGAGAGCTGCAAGCTCTCGATGAAGCGAGTGTTTACAAATGTTGAGTCCCTTGAAAGAGCTCCAGATGTTTTGTATTTACCTTATGATTAAAATTGTTGCACGTCCGCCGGTTCCCGCCTCTAAATAAGTGAGTTTGAGCTACTTTAAGGTAGCTTTAAAAAAAACAAAACACCCACAAAGGAACTCGACACAGAGGAACATAAAAAAACACTGCCAGCTAGCGTTTCGGAAGTGTTACTGTTATTGTAGAGCAACACAAACAACGTGCAGATGCATAGATGCACAACTATGTGCAAGACAGGCGCCATGGCTCACAGCGATCACTTGATGCAGAAGTATAAATCAGCCTTAAGTGCGCAAAGCTCTCTCTCTCTCACACACACATGCACACTATAATACATATAAAAGGCAGGTTTTTTTTGCACTGCAATGGTTGATTAACAATAAAAATGTTACATCTAACTTCTTCTCAACAGGGAAATCCACCAACAATCAAGAATGCATGATTATTTGGTGTCATTATAATGGAAGTCAATAGGGCCAAAACATAACGAAAGAATATTAAATTTGCCTAGAGTCTAAAGTTGATTTTTTTTTTTCAAAGCATTTTCCCAAAATATGTGTCAAAATATGATTTGTCACCAAAAATCATCCCATTTGCTGAAACAGAAAAGGTTGTGGTCAAATAAAGACTCAAAATCAGCCCGGAGTGGATGAAAACATTCCCAACAGCACACAAGGGTTAACAAAAAAATATGTAAGCAAGCATATGGCAGGGTTAAGTCTTACTGTTTGGACATCCAGGCGGTGTGTTCAAACGCCAGCTCAGCGCTGCCAATCTTCTTCTTGCACAGGTCGATGTGCTTGCGGAACTGAGCGATGGCGTCCAGCGGAGTGTTGTGCTGAAAGCAAAGCCTGCAGATCTACAAGAGAACACCACATTTAGCCCCTCAACCAAAAGACACACTCTGAATTAAATACAAAGGAACGTGACAATGCTATTTAGAAGAGGATGAAAACAGGAAATGAACTCTGGCCGGTTTCCTGTGTGGCGTTAACAGCTGTTAGATAACACCTCATGCTGAGTTTTTTTTTATAACCATACGCAAACATCACTCACGTTTTCTTCTGAACATCTAGAACTGCGGAGAGCTCACCTTGTAGTTGATGAATCCGGCCATGGTTTTGATCTCAAGCACGTTTGTTTCATGAGCTCGGAGTTCATGAACGAGACTATATGCAGTCCTGTAATACCTGTCAGGAAGAGCACACAGAATGTTATCCTATAAACTAATACAAACTATTTATGTAGTGTACAACATTGAAGAGAAGTGATCAGTGATAAGAGAGTGATATAAGTGGGACTATGAGGAATTATCATCAGTTTTGTAAAATTATCTTTTTACCATTGAAGGGATCGGGGATTACTAAAGACTTAAGGCTGATTTATACTTCTGCATCAAGCGCATGCGTATGCTATGGCGCAGCCTATGTGTGGACGCATAACCCCTCGTCGTGGCCGTCAGCGACGTTGACGAGCACCTCTCAAAAAATGTAACGCGTACGTGTAGCGCAAGCTCTGTGATTGGTCGGCTTGGTAGCGATGACGAGTGTGGGCGGAGGTGAGAGCCGTGCGCCCGATGCAGCGAGTGTTTACAAGTGTGGAGTCCTGTGAGAGAGCTCTGGATGGAGACTGTTGTTTTGTGTTTACCTTATGATTAAAGTTGTTGCATGTCCGCCAGTTCCCGCCTCAAAATGAGCAAATTTGAGCCACTTGTACATTAAGGAAGTTTTCAGAAAAAACAAAACACCAGCGAAGAAACTCGACAAAGAGAAACATAAACACCTACTGCCAGCTAGCGTTTCGGAAGTGTATTGCAGAGAAACAGAAACAGCGCACAGAAGTATAAAGTCACGGCTACGTGCAAAGCATACGCCATGGGTTACGGCGATCACTTGACGCAGAAGTATAAACCAGGCTTTAGTTCACCTCAAAATTAAATTTCTGCCTCATTTAGTCATCCTCATGTCATTTCAATCCCATATGTGTAACCATATGTACTGTAACTGATAGTGATGGGCAATTAATTTAAAAAAATAATCGAAATCGACATTGAGAGCCTATAATCGATCACATTTTTCCAGGTCAATTATTTCAATGACTTTCTTTACTGCATGTAGAGTCACGTGACCCTGCTCTGTTTATACTTCTGCGTCAAGCACAAGCATATAGTCCAGCGCAGCCTTTATGCGATCTATACCCCTCACTGTGGCTGACACCGACACTTCACAAAAAATTTAACTACACCTTGTGACAACGCGTACAGCAAGTTCTATGATTGGTTGGCTTGATAGTGGTGACAACATGTGCAGCACGGAGAGCAGCAAGCCCATCGAAGCGAGTGTTCACAAGTGTCCAGTCCCAGTTTTGTGGAGAAGCTCCATTTGGAAACTTTTGTTTTGTGTTAAATTATAATTAAAGTTGTTGCACGTCCATGGGTTCCTACCTTTGAATGAGCGAGTTTTAGCTACTTGTACATTAAGGTAGCATTCAGACACCAGCGAAAAAACCTGACATAAAGGAACATTTAGGCCCAATCTCAATTCTATTTTTGTACCCCTACCCCTTACCCCTTAACAACGAGTGTGAAGGGGAAGGACTTCAAATTTTACCCCTAAGAATTGGGACAGCACAACAACACCTGCACACGTCATCATACGTCATCGCAATCTCTTGCTTCATATAATAACAGACGATGGCGACTGCTGTAGTTATTCAAGTTGTGTTATTTTTTGGTATTTATCTTCAGGAAATCACTGAAGGCATATATTATGTTATCATAACGATATAATGTGGCAATAAGACCGTGACTATACTGTGTATTTACACCGTGGTCATATTCATCTTTGTAAACACGAAAACAACATAAACATTATAGCAGACACTGTTAAAAGCTCATTCTCAGCCACTAGACTTTTCTGAAAGGGTATTCGAGTGTCATCGAGTGTCAGAATGTTGTGGGACTGCTGTACAGGAGGTATTATTAGGGATTATAGATAGCGAAATTTAGCGTTTTTTATTTTAGCGTTTTTTTTTATAAAAGCATGACGGTAAAATATGAAGGCGGTTATAAATATATTCAAACGTGTTTGTTTGTTGTAAAAATTCATAATAATGGCAAAAAAATACTAATTTGTGGCTCTCCTTACTTTCTGGTACAGCAAAACTGCCGCTGTAGCAGGTGTATTCCTGTGTGGTCCTGAAAAATCTTTGTTGCCCTTAGCCCTACGCCTTCAAGCTAAAGAGAATTGGGACACCACTACCCTTTCACATGAACGCGCAAAACGAGGGGTAGGGGTAAGGAGAAGGGCTAAGGGGTAGAATTGGGATTGGGCCTTAAACCCACTGCCAGCTAGCGTTTCAGAAGTGTTATTGCAGAGCAACACAAACAGCACGCAGAAGAATAAAAGCACGACTACATACAAGGCATGCAGTTAAGGCTGATTTATACTTCTGCATCCACTTTGAAGCCACATCTGATCTCTAGTCAAGCCTTACTTTGCACTACACTGACGATGACTGGATGCTGCACCAGAGATGCTTTGAGAAGGCATATTTTCCATTACATATAAATTCTTATCTACATAAAAATATTTGTTTACAGAAGATGCAAGAATTGCACTGTTATTTTATGTTATAGAATTAAATATTGTTTACAGGATATACAAAAACTATTTTATTTAGAACGGATGCTGCTTATTTTCTACTTTTTAAATAAAAAGCACTGAAAATAATTTATTTATTAAGTTATTAATTTTCACTTTTTTTATAAGAAAAAACTCACTCTTTGTTTTTAGACAATGTGTGTTTTAATTTCAGTTGTTCAACGAAGGTGAGCATTTTTACTGTACAAAACTTGTTTGTGAACTCTGAGGGCAAAAAACTAAATAAAAAAAATAATAATCGTTCATTAATCATAATCGAGTTAAAATGTTCAATTAATCGACATTTTGATTTCAGGTCAAATCGCCCAGCCCTAGTAAATAGCAATTTTTATAATGTTTCAAGTCATAATTATTAGCCCTCCTGAATTATTAGCCCCCCTGTATATATTTCTCCCCAATTTCTGTTAAACAGAAAGACATTTCAACAAATTCAGCGTTTGAGTTCATTATATTATGTGTTTGTATTTTCTGAATGAAAACGTGGTTAAATCCGTGCAAAATTACAGGGTATTTTTGTGTAGAGTTTTGTGGAGAAAATTGAAACACGTGTGGAAACGTGAATTGTGTTTAGAGTTTTCGCATAATATTTATATTTGTGCGATAAAAATTCTTGTTGGTTTGGAACAACACGAGGGTGAGTAAATGAAGACAGAATTTTCATTCTGTGGAGAAATTATGCATGAAAATGTAAAGATTCCTGTTAACAGAACTTACTTGAGGGCATTCTGAGTGTCCTGCTTTAGTTCACTGAAGAAACCCATCTTAAACTGGTGCCTCACAAACAGCAACTACAATTCAAAACATTCCAGATTTATGAAGGCATACATTTAGGATTTTATTATATATAAAATATTACCAGGAGACAAAAAACAAACAAACAAACAAACAAACAAACAAACAAAAAAAATGCTGATTACTCATTTAGCACGATATAATATTTATTAAAGCTATGCATTCATAAAGAAGTTGAGAACTGTTTCAGAAATAATTAGTTTAATAGTGAGGTAATTTTGACAGATGTTCTTAATAGTCTTGTGTCAAATATCCTTTTTAATTCATATTTTTTAAATCAATGATTGTTAATCTGTTTAGTTTGGTCAAGTTTTATTAGGCTCAAATAATTTAGTCCAATTTAATTATGCTACAGTATATCACAATTAAACTGATAATAAAAATTTTGCTTAAAAATAATGGCTTTTTTTTTTTAGGTACCTTCATGTCAGAAACTATGTCCGTCCAAATATTCCAGATTTTGATGTTTTATCTTTAGAAGGCAAATTATATGATTTATTTTTAAACTCTCCAAATGCTAGGGGCCTAACCTCTTTATTTGTTAATGCTTTTAAAATACAAAACAGATTTTTCTTCTCTTAATTTAAAAGTCGCCTGGAAAAAAGACCTAGGGATTTTTATCTCTAGAGACTGATTGGGATCAATGCCATTTATCTGTTTATTATTGTCCTATAAATTCTAGACATAACCTTATTCAGTACAAAGTATTACACAGACTTCACTATTCAAAATGTCTAAATGTACGATTACATGTTCAGCATGGCCTGATCATAGCTAAAAAAAAGTTATTCTTTGCTTCTGGAAGAAAAATATTAGTTTTTTTTCTGACTGGCTTCTTGGACTCACCTCCACTTTACATTTTGGAAACTCTGGGAAAACTGGGAACTCTGCAAAATTTGATCAAATGTGGGATCCTGTCTTTTTTTTTTTCTAAAACACCATAAAGACTAATAATGTTGTTTAATTTTTGAAGACTTTAATTTTTTTTCTCTCTTTACATTCATTGCTGTGTGTTTTTGTAGATCATATTTGTCTTGGCTGTGCCGTTTTCCCTTGTTTCATGCTTTATTTTACATTTTGCACAGATTACTGTTTCATGATGGGTTTGTCAGCCTGTTCTTTGTTTTTCTATGTCTGCAAAAACTTTAATAAAAAAATTTATAATAATAATGGCAATTAATAAACGAAAGAAAACACAAAATAAGAGAAAATCAAATCATACACCTAGTTTATTTGACCACATCCATTTACCTGATTCATTATATTACCTAGTAAATAGCACATCCTCGAAAAAAAAAGAAAACCTCAGAAGCTTCTTTAAAAAGCTAAATGTAGAAAGCTTTTTAATGACATGGCATTTTTCCCCAATAAAACTTCATGTTGTAATAGGCACAGTAATATTTAACAATGCTGGTGATCAAGTTATCGATAAATAATTCTTTTGTCACAGTTATAACACCAGTGTCTGAAACTGCAAATACAATTTTGCAAAAATTTCAGGTTTTTATATTTGTAGCTCTAGAAAAGCTTCCTGGTTACCTGGTGTGTAGTTTTGTTGAGAAACTCCTTGTGGGATTTCACTCTTCGGATCTCATTATAATAGTAGGTTTGAGCATGTTCGTAGAATGCATTCTCCAGCCTGCAGGCAGATAAAACACAAGAACAACAAACTGTAAGGTGTTAAGATGCAATCAAGTTGCCTCATTCTCTGCCTGTCGTGGAATCTAGGCCAGTGGTTCTATACCACTAGGGGGCCTCATTTACACACATAAAATAATTTAAAGAAAAAAAATTCTTGTATTATTGGTTCCGTTCACCACGGACATTTTTATTTTCATTTTAATTCAGGAAAACCAAAATATATTGTCCTAGTACATTTATTTGTCCTAGATACAAATAAAATAAAATAATAATAATAGTCACTCTAAGTTTCAGTAAATAAACGCTTTAAAAATTAGCAACTTTGTCCAAAATATGAGAACATTTATTTTATTTTTTATAACAGGAGGTCTTTCTGTCAAAAAGGTTTGGAATCCCAGAACCAGGCTTTGATTAAGACGATGCATTTGAAATGTTTTGACTATTTTTACATATTCAGTGAACCAGTAGGCTTTCAATGATCTCAATAAACTAAATCTAAACCTTCTAAGGCATGAAAATAGTAATTCTTTTGCAATATAGCAAGTAATAGGTTAGGTATACGATAAATATATTTAAATACAATTATATTTATGTGATTTACATGAATAAAATATGGTAACACTGTACAATAATGTTATATTAGTTAACGTATTAACTAGTGCTGGGCAAAGATTAATTGTTGATTCATTTGATTAATTAAATTAAAATTTTGACATACTATGTGTGTATTATATTTAACAGAGAAAACATTTTTCCACACATTTATAAACATAATAGTTTTTATAGCTCATTTCTAATAACTGATTTATTTTATCTTTGCCATGATGACAGTAAATAATATTTGACTAGATTTTCTTCAAGACACTTCTATACAGCTTAAAGTGACATTTAAAGGCTTAATTAGGTTAACTAGGTTAATTAGGTTAACTAGGCATGATAGGGTAATTATTGAATAATTATTGTAAGTTTTTGTATAATGATGGTTTGTTCTGTAGACTACCAAAAATATATATTATTATTATTATTTAATATATATTATATATAATATATTATAAGGGGCTAATAATTTTGACTTTAAAATGGCGTTTAAAAAAAATTCAAAACTGTTTTTATTCTAGCCAAAATAAAACAAATAAGACTTTCTCCAGAAGAAAAAATATTATCAGACATACTGTGAAAATGTCCTTGCACTGTTAAACATCATTTGGGAAATATTTACATATTTGTTACACAAAACAATGCAGTTACATAGATATTTAAATTTTATATATAATTTGTATCATATCATACATATACATATATATATATATATATATTTTATATGTAAATATAAATAAACATTTTCTCAAATATATACATGCATGCGTGTATATACAGAATAAAAATACACAGTATAACACAAAGTATGTCAAAACAAACTTTTACTTTGTATGTGACTAATTTTGAACAAAAAACTAACAAAATATTAGAGCATTTTTTATTAACACATTTTTTTTTTTGGAAACAAACTCACATTTTAATAATTAATAAAAGAACAGGCATGCATTTGGATTTTGATAACGCAGTAGTAAATGTTGAACTCTGATAAATAAACGCTTTACAAGTATTGTTCATTCTTAGTCCATGTTAGTAAATACATTAATATTAACTAAAAGTGTATTAATGCATTTTTAATTTTTAGTCTAATGAATATTTTGTGGCAACCATAGTACAATTAATTAACAGAACAATTAATAAAAATTGGCTTTGCATTGTTATTATATAGTGACACAGTATATACGAAAAATCTGTGGGGTTTATTGTATTTAAAAAGACGTTTTATAATAAAAGAAAAACTTGTATACTTGTTATTTAATCATTATAGACATATAATATACAATATATAGGCAATGTACAATATACAACATATATAGACAATGTGGTGTTTTGTGAACCACTACATGCAGTTGAAGTCAGAATTATTTGCCCTCTTAAATTATTAGTGCCCCTGTATATTTATTCCCTCAATTTCTGTTTAAGGAGAAAAGATTTTTGTCAACACATTTCTAAACATAATAGTTTTAATAACCAATTTAAAAACTGATTTATTTTATTTTTGCCATAATGACAGTACAAAATATTTTACCTGAAAATTTTCAAGATACTAGTATTCAGCTTAAAGAGACATTCAAAGGCCTAATTAGGCAAGTTATTGTATAACAGTGGTTTGTTCTGTAGACAGTCGAAAAAAATATTGCTAATAAGGGGGCTAATAATATTGACATTTAAAAAAAAATTATCCAGAGGGAAAAATATTATAGGAAATGCTGTGAAAATTTCCTTGCTCTATTAAACATCATTTGGGAAATATTTGAAGAAAAAAAAAGAAAGAAAAAAAAATCACAGAAAGGTGAATAATTCAACTGTAGAAAAGATATATAAATAAGTAATGTTGTTTATAGTATTTAACAAAGGAGTTTTGATGACTCATTCTAAAGAGTCTCTAACCTGATGATGTATCCCACTAGGTGGTCAGTGTGGGGCAGAACAAACAGGGACTTTCCGGACAGATCACAGGCTCCACACAGAGCAGAAGCTCTTTCAGATGCCACTAGATCTTCACCTGATACACAGACACATATTCATTCATAAACATCTAGACTGAAGTACTCGAAAGAAGCATTTCAGTTTTGCATTACCTGGTGGGAGAGGGGTTTTCTTCTGAATCAAAACAACAGCGACCTTTGTGTTCCTTCCTTGTAAACTTGTTCTGTGAAAACATTTTTTGGTAACACTTTATTTTAAGTCACACTTCACGCTATTAACTACTGTTAATACACTATTACCTGCCTATTATTAAGATATTATTAGTTAATTGGTAGCTATAAAGTATGACGCTACTCTACATTCCTAATCCTACCCAATACCTAAACCCAACTACTACCATACTAACTATTAATAAGCAGCTAATTAGTAGTTTATTGAGCTAATAGTCTTAGCTAATGCTTTGTTAGTAGCGTGAATTGTGACTTAAAACAAGTCGAGTCAAACCTTATTCTCATTTCGCTACATGTGTAGACATAAAGTGGAACAAAATGTCATGTCTTGCAGGACCATAATAATAATAAATATGAACACAACACTGGATGTAGGAGCTATAGGAAGAAGAGGGTTTTTACATGTGGTTTGTCAACCCCACTCACCTGTGTGAAGCACAACCCTCTTACTACCTCTATAAAAACTCTTACTAGTGGACAATTTTTGTTCAGTAAAACTTTGAGAATGAAAAACCATGGGTTTTATGAATCACACAAGATTTACAGCTACTTTTTTGATGATCTGAGACAAATTAATTTAGCAGAAACTTTAAATTTTTTGGTAAAAATATCCCTTTAAAAGGTTATTTCACCCTAAATCTATAAGAAATTGGATAACAAGAAGAGCGCTGTGGTCCTTTTATAAATCCATACCTGACAATCTCCACTTTGGTAGCACATTCAGACTGTTTTTCCTTCCACTGCGGATCATCCCAGTCCAGCTCATAAAACAGTACAACCAGAGCAGGCACAAGGTTGAGATGTTTGTTCATCCAGCCCGTCTTCAGAACCCCTTTAGGAATGTACCACTCATAGGATGTTCTCTGGTATAAAAATAATATGTTTGGGAGGACACTGAGTGAGTTTCCATGTAGAAACTGTGAACCAAAACCAAAAGATTCTCTTATATCTCACCTTGGTTCTGCACTTTGGATACTCGTGGTCTCCCGGCAGAACTTTGAAAGAGATGGGCACTCTGTCTGCCCGCCGGTTGGCACAGAAGGCATCCCATATGGCTCTGTGGATGGCATTATAAACCACATCCAGGCCTGTCAGAGCCACAAAAGCCATGGGCCTGCAGCACAACTCTGGAGGAAGATCCCATTGTGCTGGACTCATGATGCCGGAGAACAGACCACCTGACCAACACAAAATCTGTTAATATCCACTGAACAGATACTTAGCTGACTGATCTAATACGAGTTATTCATTAGCAAATACGTATTATCAGCTGAACATATAAAGACAATGATCTTAGTTAGGGCTGCACAACAAAACGTTTCAGCATTGATATCTCAATGTACACATCCACAATTGTCACTTCGCAGTAAGTGCAATGGCCAGTTGGAATTATACTGTAATTGATCATGTAAAATAATTTGTCATTGCAAAGTTTACCCATAATTTAGTGAAAGTTTATAATTTGCACGTGCTTTTTAGATCTGTGACAATTAAGCATTTCAAGAGAGTTTAAAAGCACAAAAAATATTTATATATAATTACTTATACTATGAAGACTATACAGTGATTACTTACATTTGATTATTCAAGTTTTGTTTCTGAACAGTGTACAACTCCTCAGAAAACCAGAAAAGCACTGGTTATTTCATTGTATCTTTGCTATTGGGGTAAAGTTGGTTTTATATTCGCACATTCATTCATTTAGTGGTCCCTATACTGTTTACCATGCTACTTTGAATATTGGGTCTAAAATCGCATACATGTATCAACTTCAAAACAACATGAGCACTATTTAATTACCTGTGAACGATACTGTACTTTGACAGTCGTTGGCTGATAATAGGATTTCCCTATTTGGAATTAGCAAATAATACTTTTCTAAAATGATATTATCAAGGAGAATGTCCAAATGTGTGAATATAAAACCAACTTTGCCGGATAAGCTTTGCTCAGTTGTATTTATTATAGAGGTAAAGTTGGTTTTATATTCGCACATTCGTTCATTTAGAAGTCTCTACATTGTTTACCATGTTATTTTGAATATTCAATCGGAATTAGCATGCAAGTATGACTTCAAAACAACATTAACACTATCTAATTGACTGTGAACAATATATCCGAATATAAAACCAACTTTACCTCTATGTATTTATTTACACTCATAATTTCATATTATGTTACGCAGATAAACTGTCCTACAAAACTACTTTCCAATTATTTCCAAATATATATATATATATATATATATATATATATATATATATATATATA
>CAIGQZ010032675.1:5765787-5781387 GCA_903798205.1 Danio tinwini
GAATCTCGTCCATTCGCTCGAATCTCGTCCATTCGCTCGAATCTCGAATCTTGTCCATTCACTCAAATCTAGTTCATTCGCTCCAATTTCATCCATTTGCTCGAAAATTGTCCATTTGCTTAAATCTTGAATCTTGTCCATTCACTTGAATATTGTCCATTCGATTAAATCTCGAATCTCGTCCATTCATGCGAATCTCGTCTATTCCCTCGAATATCGAATCTTGTCTTTTCGCTAGAATATTGTCCATTTGCTTAAATCTCAAATCTTGTCCATTCGCTAGAATATTGTCCATTCCCTTGAATATCGAATCTCGTCCATTCCATTCGTTTGAATATTGTCCATTTGCTTAAATCTGGAATCTTGTCCATTTGTTCGAATATTGTCCATTCACTCAAATCTAGTCCATTCGCTTGGATATTGTCCGTTTGCTTAAATCTCGAATCTTGTCCATTCGATTGAATATTGTCCAATCCCCTTGAATATTAAATCTTGTCCGTTTGCTCGAATCTCGTCCATTAGTAAAAATCTCAAAGCTCGTCCATTCGCTCGAATCTCATCCATTTGCTCTAATCTCATCCATTCCCTCGAATATCGAATCTCGTCCATTCGCTCAAATATTGTCTATTCGCTTAAATCTCAAATCTCATCCATTCGCTCTAATCTTATATATTAGTAAAAATCTCGAGTCTTATCCATTCACTCAAATCTCATCCATTTCGTCGAATCTCGTCCATTTGTTCGAATCTCGTCTATTAATAAAAAAAATCTCGAATCTCGTCCATTTGCTCTAATGTCATCCATTCTCTCGAATATCGAATCTCGTCCATTTGCTCGAATCTCGTCCATTTGCTTGAATATTGTCCATTTGCTTAAATCTTGAATTTCATTCATTTGCACGAATATCGTCCATTTGCTTGAATCTCGCCCATTCGCTCGAATCTTGTCATTTACTCCAGTCTTTACTCCAGACGTCAAAAACACAAGTTTTTCAGATCTTTTAAACGGAAAATAACGCTCTTGTATTGTATTAAATTACCATATGAATAAACTGAAAGCGTTCGCCTTGCGGCACTCGCAAAGTGCCCTAGGATTTTTTTCTTAAATGTACCTATACAGTGTTTCCTCTAGGATTTTTTCCAGCTGTGGCGGCAGGTCTTTTGATCTACCAACTACCTTTGGCGTTAATTTAATGACAAATGCGACGCAGTACTACAAGTCAAGCCCAGATTTGTGTAATACGAGCATGCAGATCTTTTTGCTTGCACTAGTGTTTCCTCTGTTCGTGCACATAACATCTTGCACGCCCTCAAATATACGCTGCTCAAGTGCAATTTAGCGCATTAATGTAGTAAATATGTCTCCAAACTTTATTAGATTTGCAAGGAAAATTTATGAACGTCTCCAATAGACATACAGAGCGGCATTAATGTGTCCTGAGGTAAAGTGAAACGGCTATAAACTCCAGCAAGATAAAGTCTTTGTTCGTTGTTTGCAGAGCCATAGACCTTATCTATATATAAAGTATAATTATGGTAACTGTTCATCCTAACTGAAAGCTATACGTCGTGTTTGCTGGCCTCACGCAACTGTCCGTCAGTCAGTCAGCATGTCACCTTAAAGGGTTAAACAAATAACGCACAGCACAACTACGTTACAGAAAAGCTTGTGCTGTTATAATTCACTTACCTTTTAATACATTTTGGTGCTATTATAACCCGCTATTTTAAAAAAACGACAATGTTTTAAATGAGAAGCTGTAATGTAGCCATGGCGGGATGAATTTTGCCGTGGCGCCCCGCCATGGTAGAATGAATGTAGCAGAAACCTTGCTATATGAACTGTTTTAATAATAGCTTAAAGAGTTACCCAATCCCCCCACTCACTCTAGGTTTACTGAAGTCGAAGTATTTTTTATTTATTAATGAATTAAGTAATACATTGACATTTTAATGGAGATTGTTGTCTGTATTAAATCATCAGCATATGCCCTCTTCTCTTATTGCTATTGGATATCATCATGCAAATGCATATTTGTAGTGTCATCATAGTGAACATGTTCTTGGCTATAATCAGCAGTGCTGTCTGCCGTTTGTCTTCTTGACTTTTATTGTCCTAAGGTGCCATTTGCACGCTATCTTGCAATGAACAAAATCACCAACATCAAGCGCTACCACATCGCTAAAGTGTACCGCAGAGACAACCCAGCCATGACCCGGGGCCGATACAGGGAGTTTTACCAGTGTGTGAGTACTTTACCTCGCTGTTTGCCTTCTGGTTTTATTTGTGTTATTATATATAAAGGTGTAATTAGTTAAAGAACTAACTAATTATTCTTTTTCTTTGTGGCTACAGGATTTCGATATTGCAGGTCAATATGATGCAATGATCCCTGATGCAGAGTGTCTAAAGCTTGTCTATGAGATCCTGAGTGAATTAGATATTGGAGATTTTCGTATCAAGGTCAGTTGCTGCTCTACATGAGAAATGTTTTTTCCCATGTTTCAAATTATGGGTCGTAGTTCCAGTTTGTGGAACTTCCATTTAGGGCTGCACAATATAATTTCAGCATTGATATTGCAATGTGCATATCTGCAATAGTCACATCGCAGAGTCTTCAATGTTGAGTCTGGATTATGGTTGATCAGCAAAACACGTCAATTGTGGAGTGATTGCAAAGTTTAGCCAAAATGGGACATTCACACTGGACTATTCACATGTAATTAAACTCTTGAACATGTTGAGTTTATTCGCCTCACACAGGCATTTCTCACATCTGCAGCCTGAGAGCAGAACACCCCTCTGTTTACCAATGGCAAATGATTTAGCACCACATGTGTGAAATATTTCCCTGGTACAGTAAATTCTTAGATTCTCCTTTGTTTTAATAGTTTTGTATTAATAGTATTGTTCACAGCGCTATTAGTGACCTCAATTTTTGAACTTGTCTGAGAGATTACTGTAAATACACTGCATATCTACACTGATATAGGCCTGCTGTATTCAAACAACAATACATTTAATTTAATTTACATGCCTATTTAAAGTGTAGTGCAAATATGAATACCTGTTTAATAAATGACAGACCATTAAATGCAATGTCAGTAATATGCAAATTGACGTATGGCGTGTTTGGTGACTTTTCGAGCAGAGCTTAGTGTCTCTTCATTGAAAATAGTTGGCAACACTGGTGCATGGATGACTGCAGCTACTAGAGCAAGCTCCTAATTGCATGACTGCAGCTACTAGAGTAAGCTTCTGATTGGATGACTGCAGCTACTAGAGCAAGCTCCTGATTGGATGACTGCAGCTACTAGAGCAAGCTCCTGATTGGATGACTGCAGCTACTAGAGCAAGCTCCTGTTTGGATGACTGCAGCTACTAGAGCAAACTCCTGATTGGATGACGGCCACTACTACAGCTAGCTTCTGATTAACATGGCATGAATTTTTGCCAAAGTTCTGGTTTTTCAACTAAAGCGATTGATGTGCCCAAAACCCTCAGTTCGCTCTGTGATCATCATATTCTCGAATCTTGTCATACGCTCATCTCGAATCTCGTCCATTTGCTCGAATCGTGTCCAGTAGCTCGAATATGGTCCATTCACTTGAATCTCGTCATTTGCTCAAATCCCGAATCTTGTCCATTTGCTCAAATCTTGAATCTCTTCATTCTCTCGAATCTCGTCATTCGGTTAAATCTCAAATCTTGTCCATTTGCTCGAATCTTGTAGATTTGCTCAAATCTCGAATCTTGTCATTCGGTCAAATTCCAAATCTTGTACATTTGCTCAAATCTTAAATCTCTTCATTCTCTCGAATCTCGTCATTTGGTCAAATCTCGAATCTTGTCATTCGGTCAAATTCCAAATCTTGTCCATTTGCTCAAATCTTAAATCTCTTCATTCTCTCGAATCTCGTCATTCAGTCAAATCTCGAATCTTGTCCATTTGATCAAATCTCGAATCTTATCCATTTGCTTGAATCTTGTCCATTTGATCAAATCTCGAATCTTGTCATTCGGTCAAATCTCGAATCTTGTTTATTTGCTTGAATCTCTCCATTCGCTCAAATCTTGTTCATCCGCTCCATTATCGTCCATTCACTGGAATCTCATCATTTGCTCAAATCATGAATTTCGTCAATTTTTTTGAATATTGCCATTTGCTCATCTCGAATCTTGTCCATTCGCTAAAATCTTGCCATTCACTCGAATGTCGTCCATTGGCACAAATCTAGTTGTTTGCTCATCTCTATTCTCGTTCATTTGCTCGAATCTCGTCCATTCATTTGAATCTAATCTAATTCACCACAGGATGATTATCCAGTCTTTGCATTGACTTAACATCTAAATCACTTCAACCATGTCTGGTGTGAACGCACCATCACAGAGAGTTTATCATTTTTATGTGTTTTTAGAGCCTATGTAAGCATTTCAAGCAAGTTTGAAACTTTAAAATACATTACGTCACCTTAAAATTATAAGGTTCTATCTGACATTTTTGTCAAAATTGAGTTATTGACATAATCTTAATAAATGACAACTTATTTACATTATAGGATGTTTTTTTTATTTTTTATAAGTTGCTTACATTTTAAGACGTTTTATTTAAAAAACAAACGTTACACACATACTGTTTGCAATGGAATGCAAAAACTTTGAAGTTCAATATCTTAAAATCATTCAGAACGCAGATAGAATCTTATAATTCCAAGGTGACGATTAATTGTACTGATTTATTTCTACAACGTTATTTTACATTTGATTATTCCATCTGTTTACCTAGAAACATTTCAACTGGCCAGAAAACCATAAAATCCTTTGTTTTTTTGCGTATTGATTGGCCGGATCGCCTGTCAATCGGATTGTCCGCAAAGAGTCAATTCACATGAAGCATCATGGAGAGTAAGAAAAACGTTGATTAAAGACGGTTGTTGTGTTTCAGGTAAATGACAGACGCATTCTAGATGGGATGTTCGCTGTTTGTGGTGTTCCTGATGAGAAGTTCCGCACAATCTGCTCCACCGTGGATAAACTGGACAAGGTGAGAGATCCGACTACAAGCTTTGTATTTTCCTAATTGTATGGAATGTTTAATTTACCGATGCATTAAAAAAGGTCATCAAAAAAGCTGCTGTTCGTCTAAAGAAGATTTTTAGCTGAAACTGTGTTCTTTGGTCACTCATAAAATAGAAAACAAGCCTAATGGCATTTTGATGCCTTAAAAAAACATATAGAGGCAAAACAAAATTAATTCCTTTTGGCTCCTGAATATACTTTGTGGTCTTTTGAATTGAAACTGTCAGGCTATGTACCATTTTATTCAATTAGTTTTAAAACAAAGTTAGCACAAAGTTTGTTATTGGAGGGAAAACAAGCTAAAAAAATGTTCAGTGCTTTTCAATTTTTCATCAACAGAAAGCATCATGCCCTAAAGCGATCGATAAAATAAAAAAGTATTACTTGTTACTGCTTTATAACTTAATATTATTCTTAACTAGCCCCTGCCAAAAGTATTTTGTTGAACACTACTTATGTTTTTTTCTTTACATCCCATATGAAAAAATGTGTTTGAATTCTGAATTGGTAGGATGGTTAAAAATGTGTTGGATTGTTTAAGTCATAATTTACTCAGAGAAACATTTCTATACTTGAACCATGAAGCTAATAAACATACAGTCCAGCATTCAAGCGTTTGATTTATGTGATTAGGCATAAATGCAGATATTTAATAATTTAATATTTTGTAATTATGAACATGCTCTTTATTGATAATGCTGACACTTCAAAATACCTTATACTTTTATCATTTAGATTACTTTATTTAAAATAGTCAAATTGTTGTGTTGGGAATAGTTCTAAAAAAATTAAGACATATTATATTTTCACATGTTATTATGGCCTAAAATGCAAACTATTTATATGCCTTTTGTTCATAAACCCTGTACAGTAAGTCTCCAATTGTTAACATCAGGTAACTAAAGTCAATGTAATGACAAGCACAAAAGCATTTATTAGTCTTAAGTGATGTTAAATGCTTAGTTAACGCATTAAATATCAAAGGTTGTAATTGTTTTATATAATGTATTTAAGAACTAATAAAATTCAGGTGTGTTTATTATAGTAATTTCAACATGCATCTTTAATATGACTAATATTTACTATTGATTTTAATGTGTTTACTAATGACACTGCTGTAAAGTGTTAACTATTGTACTTTATCATGCTTTTGTAATTTAATATGGTTGAAATGAGTTTATTCTGAACATGTGTGTATGCAATAAAGCAACATGCTAAGATTTTTGTAGAATTACAAATAATTGCACATATGCGTCACTTCGGGGTTTTTTTTACTGTACAAAAGTTATTTACACTGAAATACACAGTATACTGGGTACCCGAGCTAGGTAATAAACATTGGTTTATTTTCATATCTTATAGTCATTGACTAATTTTAATATAATGTTATGATGCCTAAAATGCAAAGGAGATAAAAATAAGTAATGTAAACTCATGTTCCTATAGTTATTATCATGTAAAACTAAGCAGAAGCAAATATGTATTATTTAATATGAATGATCAAAAAGTTATTTTCCCAGTATTCAGATGAACTGAAACAGTTTGGCCATTTCACAAGATAAAGAGAAAATTCTTTTTCCTAGTGTTTGCTGCCTTCTGCTGGTTTCAAGCAGAACTGTCTGGATAAGCTAAAACCTCTAAATAGATAATCTACACCCTTTCAAAAAAGCATTTTAGAAAAAAAAAAAAAAATCGGCCAATGTTGAAGTGGTTCATAAAAAAAAAGGAAAAAATATTAAAATATTATTTATTACTTTCAGCAGTTTCTTATGTAAATTCAAAGGGTTTTCTATTCAATCACACTGGATTTTTTCATTTATAGCAATGCATTTGGATATGGAAGGCTTTCAAAATTTGGTAGGCGGAAAATACATAAAAAAATGGTATAGCACCTCTCATTAGTTGGAATACAATAACTTTTGCATAGATTATGGTAGAGACATTTTTCTTTTTTTCTCTGATTACACACATGTGCAGGAACCACCAAAATCATTTACAGCAACATATAGACCACACAGAACCTACAAGGTACACTTTCAAATTTGAGTTTATAAAAAAAAAATACAAAAAGCGCCTCTTTTTTTAGGTGTTTATTATACACAGACAACATATACAGTTATTTTAAATACTTTCAATAGTGTTTTATGAAAATTCAAAGGGTTTTCTTTAAAATGATACCACATTTTTGCATTTACACCTCTGCATGTGGATTTGGGAAGCTTTTAAATTTGGGTAGGCAAAATCCAGGCGGAAATCCCAAAATAGCACTAGACTTTAAAGGGTTAAAGTAATCTTTTTTTGCAGCTTGGGTCAATATCGCGTTAATACATGTATCGCAATAATTAATCGCAACAAGAAAATCTGATACTAACAGAGACCTATATGTGATTCTTATCCAATTTTTACGACAATAAAAAATGCTTACATGAGAAATGTAAACATGACAATTTACATTTAAGCATTTCAAAACAGCACTGAAGAATTAACATTGTTTTTACAACTGATTAATCTTAAAATTGTTAATCAATATAGTCAACTCAGGCCTAATTTAAAGGGCTAGTTCACCCAAAAATGAAAATTTACTCACCTTTTACTTGTTCAGAACCTTCATGAGTTTCTTTATTCTTGTGAACACTAAAGAAGATATTTTGAAGAATGCTAAAACCTGTAACCATTGACTTCCACAGTATTTGTAGTATATTTTTCGTCCCTTTAAGGTTTCGTTTTGTGTTTTTAGCTGGCCTGGGAGGATGTAAAAAAAGAGATGGTGAATGAGAAGGGACTTTCGGAAGAAGTGGCCGATCGAATCAAGGATTATGTCAGCATGCAGGGTGAGGAAACTTTTATTACACACGCATTTCACAACCACCGACTGATGCCTGAGCTGTTTTTGCTGCATCCACTGACATCTGTGACCTGTAGGTGGGAAGGATCTGGCTGAGCGGCTGCTTCAGGACCCCAAACTGTCCCAAAGCAAACAAGCCTGTGCTGGCATCACAGATATGAAGCTGCTTTTCAGCTACCTGGAGCTCTTTCAGATCACAGACAAGGTGAGGTCAGAGTTCAAGAGCACTAAGAACTATTTTGCGTTGTCCTTAAAGGAACACGTTTTTGCAAATGGGCTCATTTTAGAATTCTATTGTTGAGTTTTACATTTTTGATCCGTTGAGCCGATCTCTGGGTCTGGCGGGAGCACTTTTAGCTTATGCCGAGTTCAGACTGCATGATTTTTAAAGTAGTCGTGCACGGATGTTTACACACTGCATGACTATCCGGGTTAGTGTTCTGTCGGCGCTGTGTTTACACTAGGATGCATCGGCGACAGGAGAGTTCATACTGCATGACTTTAAAATAGGAAGAATCACAGACAACTTTGTCCAAACTACATCTCACAGCCAAAAAAACGCGAGAAGTGACATGGAAACAACGCAAGGTCACGTAATATACCTATATCACGTAAAATATCTTTCGTTATTAACTAAACAATGGAAAAAGAAGGCTTTAGCTTTAGAAACTTGTGTTGCTCACCTGGCTTTTGAAGAGAATTAACAATCTCTCCTCAACTTTTTTTTGCTTTCGACCTGATTGTAATATTGATCAGATGACACGTCAAACAGACACAGTGCTCGTGCCAATTTTACACTCCTTTTTCCTCCATTTCTTGGGTCCAAATCAACTGAAAATGAGCGCTTTTAGCTCCTCCCCCAGCCTCCCGCTGGCCTGTTGGTAACCACGCTAGTGAATGCTGCTCTCTCATTGGCTGTAGGTGATCGCGGATGTTATTTTGAGTCAGAACACATTCACACGGCATGATTTGCATCGCTGACAGCTTCAGATATTTAGCACGCCAAATATCTTACGAGCATCGGCGACTCATCGGCGATTCCCTCACAACGCGTCCTTGATAGTTCATACTGTGTGATTGTCATTCGCGTGCACGAGCATCGATTTGCCTGTGATTTCAGGCATTTGTCTGCGATTTCATGCAGTCTGAACTCTTTGGTGTTTCCCTGTCTTCTGTAAAACCAAAGCAGAAATAGAGGGTGTGCGACGTCATTAGCCGTCACTGCATCTCACTAGTTAAAATTGCTTATTTCTCTGGCTTTGAACCGTCTTTGAAATCCGGCTAACATTATTAAGATGCGATTTTATCAATCCGATCAGAAGCGGACAAATAAGACATTTCCATTCACACCTGGAGTGTGTTTCCAGTCACGCGATTCTTTTTTCTACTTTTTAACGTTACCACTTCACCACTTCAGGCAGGATCTGTAAGTATATTGGCTTTAATAATTTATTTCATTTCCTATCAATTTTAAGCCATCACACTTTATTCTGTTTAGTTTTAACATGTTTTTTTTTTTTTTTTTTTTTTAAAAATCCATTTAACAAATATTTTTAACTTCTAAAGCAGGGGTCTCGAACTCAATTTACCTGAGTCTGGGTGAGGCTGGGCCGCCTCAGGTTTTCCACAAGAAATTAATTATATTAATTATTAATTTCTATTTAATTTATTTTTTCACCTTTTTTTGTGTTTTATAAATGGTAGAATTTTTTTTTTTTTACAAAATAAGATGAAAAAATTAACATTAAAATTAATGAGAAAATAAATCAATCAGTAATGAATAGTAATAATAATAATTTGATTTACTGTTATCCGCTGTGCTGTTGTTACAAGAAAAAAGAAGCAAGTCTGTGATGTTGTCATTTGTTTTGACTACTTTTACATCATATAGAAATAAATGTAATGTTCATTGTGTGAGCCAATGCAGGTAGAGTGATGCAAATGACCCACAAATAACAGTGCTACCCTATAATTGGTCCGGCTTACCAGGGACTCTTATAGCTTGTCTTATAGGTGTCGATATGCGATGGTTGTTGCTAGATCGGATATGGTTGCGGCTGGAAGTTAACGATAATTATTTATATTATTTATTAAATTTCCCATTTATTGCATTCGTCTACCCCCACCCCAAACCCAATCGTCACAGTAACATAAAAACAGTAGTTGTACCGAGTATTAATTATGTTATCTGTAATATTACCCAATAAATACATTTTTTTAATGCCTACCCCCAGTCCAACCCTAAACCCAACCATCACAGTACTGTAAAAATATTAATTATTGTTATACAGTGTCATAAAAAAATACAGCAATATTGATGTGCATATCTCACTTCTGGCCTGCCGTGTATCCAATCTAGACTTTACCGTATGTGATGATTGTTGCAAGATCGGATACGGTTGCGGCCGGAAGTTAACGAGAATTATTTCTATTATTTATTAAATTTACCATTTATTGCATTTGATTACCCTCTACCCCCACCCCAACCCTAAACCCAACCGTCACAGCACTGTAAAAACAGTAGTTGTGCCAAGTATTATTTTTGCTGTCTATTAAATTACCCAATAAATGTTTTTTTTTTACGCCTACCCCCACTCCAACCCTAAACCCACCCATCACAGTACTGTAAAATATGAATTATTGTTATACAGTGTCATAAAAAATGCTGCTATATTGATGTGTATATCGCTCTTCCGGCCGGCCGCGTATCCGATCTAGACTTCACCATATGTGACTGCAGACGACTACGTTAGGCTGCATTGAGTTCCTTACTGTTCTTTTATCCCGCCATGTACATTTCACTTTGTTCCTTTCTTCCATTGCGTGCGAAACAATCACCACCAACCAATGAGAGTGATTGTAAATGCAAGAAAGATGATTGGTTGAAAATATTGTTCAGGACCAATAGTTAAATGTGAATTTTGTGTGTGTGAATGTGCATGTGCTTTAACTACCACCATGCGTGTGCGCACACACAATCCACACAGCCTTCGCTGCACTCTCTCTCTCTCTCTCTCTCTCTCTCTCTCTCTCTCTCACACACACACACACACACATATGCAGGTATTCACCATGCACAAGTTAATGGCGAATCAATTAAAATAAATACCGGAAAGAAAAATACAAATATCTGACATTTCCCGGAACAGGATCCGGCTCAAATTAAGCACTGATTTATATACAATTATATATTTATAACGTCCCACTTAACTTGTTTTGAAGTGTTGTGAATGAAGCGCACTGGGACAAATGTCTGCGTGTGCCCAATAGAAACGCGGCAGCCAGCAGGCATGGAAGAAAACACTTCATGGCAGCGCTGCTATAACTTTCACTCATTGGGAAATGTTTCTCTGCCTGCGTCAGGCCCAGCCAATGTTCCGCCCCCGAGAGCCATATACCCCATTTTGATTGGTGGGTTCCTTCAGCTCCACACATGACACAGTAAAGCGCTATACATATCAAACTCGCGGGCCGCACTAACATTAAACTTTCAAATTAAGGCAGGGGCCACAAACTATCGCGGGCCATTAGTTTGAGACCCCTGATTTAAAGACACAGCCTACATAAACAGCTACACTTTCCTCTGACACCAAAATAGGCATTTTTAGCATTGTATAATAAATAATCTGATGGGTATTTTGAGCTGAACTCATTCTGGAAACAGCAAAGACGTATCTTACATCATGTAAAAGGGGGTAAAATATGAGCCCTTTAAAGCTGGAGTTATACTTTCGCCTGGCGCCGCATTGCTTTTGTTCATATCTCGGACAGTTTTTACCTATTAAAGTTTATTAAAATGTCAATGATAACAGAATGGGTTGTTCTACAAATATATTTTATTATGGCAAGAATAAAAGGCAAAAAAAAAGAAGCACACTTACTTAAAAATACAGATGTTTTTTTTTTTTGATTTAGCCCGCTCCACAATTCACACATTACTGTCTGGCTAGTTTCTGTCCTATACTTGTGCTAAAAAGGCAATAATAGTCCAAACATTCCTGACCATTATCACCAATAAAGCCTAGAAAAACAGGCCATCAGTATATTGTAAACAGGTTCATATATTCCTTTCCAGTTATCAAAGAAATAATTTGTTCCTTAATTGTAGTTTTGTAACTAATAAATAGTTTTAAATTCAATATTGTAATATATATATATCAGTGTAAAACCTGTGAATGGTGGATAATAATATTTCTGTAATGGTGTATCTGGGTCTCCACTTTAGCCATGGCCTCTTTTGGCTTTAACAAACTCATCCCTCAGGTTTTTCCAAACTTTTTAACAGAAACCTTTCTCTTTTCCACTGCTGTTGCAATTTCTAGCCAAGAATTATTAATCATCTGGTTATCGCTATGACCACGGATCATAAAGATGTGTGTACAGTCGTACTGTTTCAGACAAAATCTCTTCAAAGTGGTTCATATTCAACTCAAACCAAACGCGGTGCCGCGCGCACCCAAAGCGAACATCCACAAACTCTGCGATGATGTCAGATTCGCCGCGCGCACTTAAGCGAACTAGCGGACGCGTCGAGTATAAACGAGGCTTAATTCTGAGTTTGAGTACATGGTCACAACTTTCATTTTAGAGCTTTTATACTGAACAAAATACATTTATTATATTAATCAAGAAAATAGAATATTTATTTGCATTAGGCTTTGTATACTGTAGTTTGAATGAAGGCCAGTATATTATTCAAATTCAGAGATAATATAATATATATTGGACCAATGAGATTTCTCTGTGGGTAGAGCTACACAGCAAGACAAATTCTCCTCAGATTAACTTCGCTTGGCTGTATCACATCAAACCAAATTTTTCTGTGTGCTTCATATGCACCAATATTACATTTTATGACCCATTAGAGAAAAATACACGCTCTATAAAATTTAATAAAGGTGTTTTCATTTCAGTAGGTTCTTTTATAATTTCCTGTTCATTATTTCTTTTTTTATCCCTCCACACTCATTCACTGTGCTCTTGTTTGCCCTCATTAATTTGGAAATGTCTCTCTTTTTCTCTAGGTGGTGTTTGATCTGAGTCTGGCGCGAGGACTGGACTACTACACCGGTGTGATTTATGAAGCCATTCTCACTCAGGCCGTCTCGGCTCCGGTGTCTACACCCGCAGAGCAGAACGGAGCAGAGGAGGTGGGTGTAAGCGTCGGCAGTGTTGCTGGAGGAGGACGATACGACGGCCTGGTGGGGATGTTTGACCCCAAAGGCAGGAAAGTGCCCTGTGTTGGGGTCAGCATTGGCATTGAGAGGGTCTTCTCCATCATGGAGCAGAAGGCAGAGGTGAGTCAGAGAAAGTGATTTGTTTATTCAACTCAAGCTTTATTGTAATTCCTCTACATGTGTGGACATAAAGTGGAATTAAATGTTATGTCTCTCAGGACCACAGTGCTACACACATAAGCATAATTATAAATATAAACACAACACTGGACGTAAGAGTATTTTTTTAAGCTCATACATAGCTAACATACTGAAGTGATACTATACATCGAACTGTACATGTACTATATACACTCACCGGCCACTTTCATAAGTACACCTGTCCAACTGCTCGTTAATGAAAATTTCTAATCGGCCAATCACATGGCGGCAACTCAATGCATTGAGGCATGTAGACATGATCAAGACGATCTGCTGCAGTTCAAACCGAGCATCAGAATGGGAAAGTAAGGTGATTTAAGTGACTTTGAACGTGGCATGGTTGTTGGTGCCAGACAGGCTGGTCTGAGTATTTCAGAAACTGCTGATCTACTGGGATTTTCACGCACAACCATCTCTAGGGTTTACAGAGAATGGTCTGAAAAAGAGAAATATCCAGTGACCGGCAGTTCTGTGTGCGCAAATGCCTTGTTGATGCCAGAGGTGAGAGGAGATTGGCCAGACCAAGGTATGCAGAAGAGAATCTCTGAAAGCACAACATGTCCAACCTTGAGGCGGATGGGCTACAGCAGCAGAAGACCACATCGGGTGCCACTCCTGTCCGCTAAGAACAGGAAATTGAGACTACAATTTGAACAGGCTCAGCAAAATTGGACAATAGAAGATTGGAAATAGAAGATTGCCTGGTCTGATGAGTCCCGATTTCTGTTGCGACATTCGGATGGTGGGATAGAGTTTGGCATCAACAACATGAAAGCATGGATCCATCCTGCCTTGTATTAACAGTTCAGGCTGGTGGTGGTGGTGTAACAGTGTGGGCAATATTTTCTTGACACGCTTTGGGCCCATTAGTACCAATTGAGCATCGTGTCACAGCCTACCTGAGTATTGTTGCTGACCATGTCCAATCTTTTATGACCACAATGTACCCATCTTCTGATGCCTACTTCCAGCAGGATATCGTGCCATGTCATAAATCCTGAATCATCTCAGACTGGTTTCTTGAAAATGACCATGAGTTCACTGTTCTCAAATGGCCTCCACAGTCACCAGATCTCAATTCAATAGAGCACCTTTGGGATGTGGTGGAATGGGATATTCACATCATGGATGTGCAGCCGACAAATCTGCAACAAATGCGTGATGCTATCATGTCAATATGGACCAAAATCTCTAAGGAATATTTCCAGTACCTTCTTGAATCTAAGCCACGAAGGATTAAGGCAGTTAAAGGTAAAAGCAGGTCCAACCCGGTACTAGTAAGGTGTACCTAATAAAGTGGCCAGTGAGTGTATAGTTAACAATACACATAACCTAAGACAGACTATACAAGTACTTTATGTAAAATAGAAACAATATATGCAAGATTTTTTGAAACAGAGGTATTTAGGGTTAAAAAGTACACTGTTTACCTTATTGAGTCCTTATAAGATGGAGTGTAAGAAAAGTGTCTGGTGCATAGGGAGTAGATTTAATGTATTATTAAGTAGTAATGTAAGTACTACATTAATGTAAGAACAGTTCCACTGTGTTATTTTATTTACTGCTCATTTTATTGTTTACTTGCTGTATATTTAATGGCACATTTTATATTTAATATCAAGTTTGATTTACAAAATGAAGTGTTTTTCCTAATGTGTATTTTTAAAAAAGTATTTGTCTTATGATTAATTCAGTTCAAGTAGCGCTTTTCACAACAATTGTCATTCCAAAGCAGCTTTACTAAAGGTGTTAATGTTATTAGTCAAAATCAGTAAAAGTTAAGGGCTTGTGCATAGGTGGACCGTATATAAAGTTAACCTGCAGCTGTACATTATATAGTGTCCTTTCCAAAAACTGTTGCCTATGCGTATAATATATTTTTAATTAAGTCTATCTGTGTATTGTGTGACACTTTAATTAAAGGGGTGTTCATAAGACTGTCATGAAACCTTTAAAATCATGATATGACACGTGTCATGAATATGAATGAGATGTTATGCATGCTTATTTCATTTTACTCCGTTACGTCATTTTAAATGCAAAGATTACAAACAAATACATCACAACCAGTTTTATCTTTGTCATGAGAACTTGACATTACCAAGACAACATAACTTGTCATAAACCTGTCATAAGCTTAATTGTCATGAGGCCATTATAATTGTCATGAATGTTTTTCTGATCACTTTTCCAGTGAAACAAACTGTATGCCATTTAAAACGTATCATTAATTGTGTCATTATTCGTCGTTTATCTATCTATCTATCTATCTATCTATCTATCTATCTATCTATCTAT
>CAIGQZ010032675.1:5798875-5811267 GCA_903798205.1 Danio tinwini
AAAAAAATAATAATACTGATACTAACATCTAACCCCATAAAAAAGCCAAAAAATCCATATCCCAGCATACCTTCCACAAGCACTTTCTTAGCCATGGATGCGGCGTAATGGGACGTGTAGTTGACTAGAGCCACAACCTCCTTCCCTTTGGGCCCCAGTGGCTTGAGCAGGACATCCTCTACACCGTCAGAGAGCATCTGGAGCACCATCAGCAGTTTCGATTCATTCAAGCTGATGGGCAGATCCCCCAAACGCAGCTGGCGCTTCTCTGTGCTCCTGCGCACCGTCAGGCAGCCCCCCTCCAGCAGCCGGTACTGATGCAGTGTGGTGACGGCAGCCGAGGCTGTGAGGGGGTCACCGTACTTGGCATAGGCGAAGCCCCGGGTCTGCCCGCTGAAGTTCATCATGAGACGAAACTCGTAAATGGTGCCGACGCTCTGGAAGAGAGGGATCAGGCGGTCCTCGTACACGTCGTTCGGGATTTGACTAATGAAAACCTCACAGCCCGAACCAGGAGCAGGACCCTGCCAACCTGGAGGATAAGGAGGAATAAAAGAGGTATGAAATGAGGAATTGTTTAACTTTGAGGCAGAACCAACACTGAATAGGGCTAGATTTAAAAGTGTTGGTTTACCTAAGAATTACTACCCTCATGTCGTTCCAAACCAGAGACCTTCCTTCATCTTCGGCACACGAATTAAGATTTTTTTAGAAGAAATCTAGGAGCTCTTAAGCCTGGTTTATACTTCTGCATCAAGCCTTGCGCATAGCCGTGCATTTATACATCTGCACGATCTTTCTGTTGCTCTGCAATAACACTTCCGAAACGCTAGCTGGCAGTAGGTGTTTATGTTCCTCTGTGTCTAGTTTCTTCACTGGTGTTTTGTTTTTTCTGAACGCTTCCTTAAATGTACAAGTGGCTCAAATTCACTCATTTTGAGGTGGGAACCGGCAGACGTTTTTGGGTCTCCTTGAAACATTTCTATTGTGTTCGGAGCTATTTGCATGTGTTGTGAGAAAATGCAGGCGTTTAGCCTAGTTAGTTGCTTGAGGATTAGCAACACACATGCTCATGCTTTTCTTATTCGCTGCCGTTTCTTTGTAATTGCATGTATTTTCTTGAATTGCAGCCCGCTAAGCTCTCTTGGCTACCGTACACATGCCTTCAGTGGTTCAATCAGAATATTATGAAGCTATAAGAAGACCCTTCTTTGCAGATAAAACAATAATGATTTTATTTAACAGTTTATTTTTCTCAGTGTCAGTATAGGGGTTGAGTTAACAAGCACCGTGCACTGATGTATACCACAGACGCCCATACTCGACTTCCTCTAATTGAAATGGTTTGGCATGCTATCCCAGGGGAGAACCCTGAGATCAGAGATCCTTGAGCCCTGGGCTCCCGCCTGGTCATTTAGCATAGAAGGGGGGTCCGAGGTCAGGTAGGTCTCAACAGTATAGGCGGAAAAGGGGGACATGGGGTGGATGAGGGGATTCTTCAAAAGAACAAAGATAAGGGACGTAAGAAAAGCGTGCTATTTATGCAGACTTGAATTGGTCTGATTTGTTTATCGATGACTGTTGATGTGAGACCAGCCATGGTCAATCATAGCACATGATCCTCTCGAAATTAGTTTAAAAAACTTCCCAAAGTACAGGCACTTCCAAAGAAAAACTAAGCAGCGTGAATGAGTGCAACGTGCATACAGAGCACAACGCCCATGAATGTGTGCCCTATACTGACACTAAAGAGAAGAACTGTTGAATAAATATTATTTTTGTTTAACGTGAACTACTGAAGGCATATGCTCTGTTCTGATGCAGACACCTTCAACATTCTCACAGTTAATTTACTATAGTTTAGAAAATGATAATTTAATATGACTAGACCAACTACAGACTAAATGTAGCTGAAGTTTTCAAAACATTCTTATAGCAAGTAAAATATAAATAAATTAGCTTTCACTGTCAGAAGAAATAAGTGAAAATTAAGGGTTTTTCCTTAAAACAAGCTAACTTATCTGCCAGTGGGCCAAGAAAAAAAAATTGTTTTCGCTTTGAAATTTAGACATTTGGCCTAGAAACTAGGCATGGGCTGGTATAAGATTCTGACAGTATGATAACCTTGGATAAAAATACCACGGTTTCACGTTATTGTGATTACTGCTCTAAAATATATTCTTTTTACATAAAAAAACTAAAAGTTTTTCCCCTTTGAACACAATATATTTTATTTTGAGAAACATTTATAATATTTTGGAGCAGTAAACGTGCCAGGCCAAATAATGAAAATAAATCATTGACGTCTGCTCTCTTCATTTGTTTCAAAAACACAAATTTATTTACAATTTAAAATGGCATTTTTGGATATCTTTTCTGCTGGAGATGCTGTTGTTAAAAAAAAAAATCTTACACATACCTTAGGAACGGTATTAGAAAAAATTTTGCCGGTATAAAAACCTTGACTTTTCCAAACCGCGGTATACCTTGAAAACGGTTATCGTCCCACGTCTACTAGAAACAAGACAAAAACATTTTGCATATACATACTGATGTGCCTGTTGCATGATCTGCCGCTCATTAAGTGTTTTTTTATTTATATAAAATTTTAATGAATATGAATTTCTGAAAGACACTCCTAATGTGAGCAAAATACATATTAGAAAGTGAAAGAGCAATTCAATGTTGGACTTGGGGCAAGCACGGCATCAAATTTTCCTGAGAGTACTACTAACATCTGATATAATGTGATGTGGCTAATTACAAATTTACATACTTCAACTGTAAAGTGCCAGAAAAGTTTAAAAATGCACCTAGAATGTGCGTGAAAAGGGCTTGAACTTGACTTTGGAAAATGTGCAAGAACCCTGTAAATAATAGATAAATAATACATTATTAAAATGATGCTGAATAGGGCTAGATTGAAGAAACCCTATTGATATACAGTCAACCAAAAAATTATTCAAACGTCGTCAACATCTCACATTATCACGGTTTATTCCCTATAGTTTACTCAGTTGAACGATCATAAATTCATTTTTATAAATGTCCAACAACTTTAAAATACTTTACAAACCGTACCTTTCCAATCAATCAGACAACTGTTCGTATGACAGTATTTACACAACTATCAATATTTTTGTTGATAACTCTTTTTCCTCAATGACAGCCTTTAGTATCTGCTGTCAAACAGGTTCTTACACACACACAGACACACACACACACACACACACACACACACACAAACACAAACACAAACACAAACACAAACACAAACACAAACACAAACACACAGACACAGACACAGACACAGACACAGACACAGACACAGACACAGACACACACACACAGTTATCTGTAACTTTAAAGCTTCATCCAAGATAAAACATCTTAAATGTATCATAATAAAATTATGACGATCATAGATGTTGGAAAGGGATTATCAAATCGCCACGGTCAGACTGAAATAATTAGGTAGTTTTATAAAATGCATTAATGGGATGATGACACATTTCACAGTCCATCAAGCTCCAGGCACATCAAGGCAAAAGATAAAGGCAAATGCTCTTCCTCTTGACATGATCCTACAGAAGTATAACAGCTTATGAAAACATCACACCATAAATACTATTACTTATGAAAACATCATAAAATAAACACCAACCAGAGACCAGATCAAAGAAGAAAAAGAACTAGCTGAGCTGAGGCTCTGTCGGCAAGTTCATGATTTTTGCATTAAAAAAAACTAATAAAACCCCTAAAAATGATTTTTGTTTTACTACAGAAGACATTATACAATTACAACAAAAATAACTAAATAAATAAATAAATAAATAAATGCACTCTTCTCTAAGCAAACAACCATTTTTGTAAAAGAGTGAAGCATGTTAAATTGTAAAAAATTTTGAATGAAATGATTTACAATTAGGCATGGGACAATAACAGGTTTCCAGGATTACCACTAGGGGTGCAACGGATCATGTTTGATCTAGAGCTGCACGATTAATCGTAAAAAGATTGCGATCTTGATTCGACCCCCTAGACGATCCTAATCTAGAATTTATACGATTCTGCCAATCATATTTTCAAGTTCAGGAGAGAAGCATAAAGCTGGCCGCACGTCTTCACATTGTTTTACATACATTTCTCAGCAATGTGTACACCTCTAAATGGTGTTGAAAGAGTCACATACTGTATTTAGAAGGTATTTTTCACCCAAAAATGTCATTTCTGTTTGCATGTAATGATGTATTTGCAGCAGCGAAAACACATATGACGTGAGTTGACCGTGAGCTGTTACCACAGAGAGGGCGGGTGCGCGCCTGTGAATGATGCCTACCTTAGTGAACAGAACTTGCATACAGTAGGCTGTGAATAACATGCAATAAAGTTGTAAATAACATTCAGTTTGTTGCACAGAGCGATCGTTTGGGAGTTGCACGGCAAGTATGAACCGCACAGTCAAAATGAAACTGAAAGTGTGCACTTCATTCAAATAATCATATCGCATTTTAGAGGTATGATAACGACAAGCATATAATATGTTTTTCTTACATCTCGAACACAGAGTGTTTTGCATGAGAATAAATGTTTAACAGTGTCAGTATAACAACTCTAGCCTATATAATGTTGAATATATAATGCGGGAGGGAATCTGATAATGACAAGTGTCGGATTTTACCAGTAGAAAAATGGTCTAATAATGTTGTCAATGACAAATTGCAAGCATATGTCTCAAATACACTAATTTAACATCAGAATTATGAAAAGTTGTATTCTGAAATAGCAATAATAATAATAATAGGCTACTCATATTAACCTTTATTTTACATCTACAGAATTGTGAGAAAATCGTAATCTTTATTTTAAGCAAAAAAAATAAAATAAATAAAATTAATTGAGATTCTCATTTTAGCCAGAATCGTGCAGCTCTAGGTTGATCCGTGATTCGAACAGGTCACAACCCAAGGTTTCGGAACACACATGACTCACGGATTAATACATTTATTGTACAATTGTAGATTAACCGTAAAAATGTAGTGATTGCAGAGAGATCACCTGTCATGTCATTCAAATTACATGTATGAAAGCATTTAGGCTTTTCTTTAAAATATAATTATGACGGAGGAAGTTGTGGTAGGTTATTCAGGATGTGGTGGGTTTCTTTGGTTATTAAAGATGTTTTCTGCTACAACTTGTTTAGCCTGCATTGATGCATTCAGTGTAAGATGCACGATTAATCATTAAAAGATTGGGATCTCAACACCCATGCAACAAATTATAAATGATGATGTTTGCATATCTTTATTAATCCTTCAAATTGCTGCAATTAAATCTGTGTTTGTAAAACGCAAAAATCAAGACGGATTCAGTCTTTAGTCTTTTGAGTCAGTTATGAAGTTACAAACAGTTAAATAACACAGAAGTACTGGGATATCAGTTTAAAGTTTAGATAAAACAACTGATGTTTAAGGTAAAGTTTAAAATCATATGCATTTAACTTGACGCTCAAAAATGAAAGTTGTAGGCCGCAATTACATTATTTACCATATGCCACGGAATAATTCTTCAAAAACGATACATCTAGCAATGAAACATGAAGTTTTATGAGTGAATCATTTAGTGAAAATGAGACTAAAAATACGCATGGGTTGTACAAATTCTAATGTTAGATTTCTACTTTTAGCATTTTCAGCAACAACAGTAGTAACAGTAAGTTTTTCACAATAATAAATATTTTACCATTCATTTTATTCAGCTGATTATTTCTTCATTTTATTTTTAGTAAAATTACAGGTTCTAAGTTATGTTTGTTAAAACCAAAAGTGTCTTGCAGTTCTGTTTTTGTAATAAATCAAAAGCAAATTACATTTGTCTCCTCCTCTTTTTGTCTGATCCAAAAATGGTCCGATCCATGACTAAAAAAACATGTGATCTGAACAGTGATATTTGTGATCCATTACACTACTATTCATAACTGTTTGGAAAAGTCAAATTTTTTAAACTGCAAAAAAAAATGGTAAAATGCAAGATGTTTTTATGCATTTTTTACAACAGTTTTATTCAGTTTTTAAGACAACTGTATCTTTATCAGAAAAGGACCCTCCACTTTAAAAGCTACTGGCTAGCCCACAATTCAGAAAACATCTGAAAAACAAAATTACCAACATCCAAGAATGCTATAGAGCTGAACAGTGCAGTGGATTACTTTAGATCCAAATAAAAGAAAGATATCCAAAGATGCCAAGTGTTTTTAAGTCAATGATTTGTTTTAATTATTAAGCCTGACATGTTTAGTATTCCTAAATATTTTTTATGTTTCTTAAAATAAAATATATTGAGTTCAATGGGGGAAAAGGTCATTGCTTTTTTAGCCTGACATTTAAAAAGAACATATTATAGAGCAGTAATTACAATACTGTGATATTTTTATCCAGGTTATCATACGTCAGAATCTTATACCAGTGTCGATTTCTCCTACCTTGTCTGATTGTGCTACCTCCCATTCAAAAAGTAGGTAGCACATTTTGATGACGCAATATGCTACCCATCAGATTTTGCTACCAGTGTAAATTGTAATGTGGAGTAGTGTGATATGAAGCTGTAATATCGCCCTAACCTGCCTAATCCCTAACCCCAACCTCAAAACCATTCAAATACAGTGTTGGTAGCATAATCTGATGGGTAGGATAAAATGTCAGGACGCCAGTATTCTGTTCCATTTAAAAAGTAGCTAGCACATTTTAATAATGAAATATGCTACCTGTCAGATTGTGCTAACAGCATCAATTTTGATGTGGATGAGGCTGTAATATCACCCTAATTAAACCCTATCCCAAACACAGAACCATTCAAATAAAGTGTACAGCACGTAGCATAATCTGATGGGCAGGATAAAATGTCAGGACACAGGCCCATGCCTATTTACAATTAACAATTATATACAGGCCCGTAGCCAGGGGGGTTCGGAAGACCCACCCCTCACTGACAAAGGTCCAGAATTTGTCCCATACATGAGGATTTGTCCCTTCGGCGGGACTTCAGCTAATTAATGTTGGCCAATGCTAACAAATATTTTCATTTTACATTCTGACTTTCGCTACTGTATTGTTTTTAAACAGAGAAAACATTTTACAAGTGACTTTCATTCAGTTTTGGACCTTATTCTTTAAATAAAAAATAATCACAAAGCACCAAAAGCAGACCATGTTGAAATGAATTTAATACTATTTTGGCTATTGTTGTTATTCATAAATTTTCAAATGTACTTTTTTTTATAAGAAAAGCTAGAAAAATTGTGAAGCTAAACATTATTATTATTATTATTATTATTATTATGTTTTGATATTTTTTTTTATTCAAATGGCCAAATTGTGACTGAGGAAAGTCGAATGTGCAGGCCAGTTTGTTATTTGCCTAATAAATGACAATGGGCCACAGTTTTTAATTAAAAGCTTTAACAGATTACTTTTTTATGACATATGATGTAATACATTTGTATTTAAAAAATATGTATCATTTTTCTTTTTTTTTCTTTTCTAAATCTTTAGGAAATATTTTTGGTACATCAAAAAGTGTTTTTATGACCATCCAACAAGCTAACCCAGATTAAAAAGTCACTGAAATGCAGTATTTAAATCTCATAATTCAATAGAAAATGATAAGTATAACTGCAAAAGGTCCAGTTTTTGAGAAAAAAGAACCACCGCTTTCACCAGGCTGACTACAGGCCTGATATATATGTATATGTATATATGTATATATATATACATCTCACTTTAAGAATTTTGAGAAAAAGTAAGACAACTAGTCTGTGAGAAATTATGAAATGTATTAAAAACAACAATATTTTAAAACAACATTTGAAACGCACAACTGTTTATGTTTGTTTCATACACATCTAACGTGTCTGTTAACAACAAACCAATCACCTTCATACACCAATCATCGAAAATCACCGATAACTGAGCAGCTGTGAGCAGAACTGGAGCCTGATTGAACTCCAGGTGTTCACGTTTTAATGCAAAGCACAAAAGAGGCAAGGCTCAAACTTTCAGAAGATCCCTAAAGTGCGTTATTACCACACGACAAGCTAATTTAAACACAAACGACGATTTTCTGTTTCTGCTCGGTACCACGGATCAAAATGAGAGGCTTAAATCATGCCATGTGCTCATCTGTACCAGCATGAAAGTCAAATAACAGTGTAGTGAGGCATAAAAGAGCTTTATAGTTGCCCAAATACTGCTCTCGGGTTAATAGAAGAGCACTTACCTGGAGGAGGACCACCATATTTCCTCTGCCCATTGACCTGGGTTAAAGTGATGGAGTTCCTCTGCATCCATTCCTGCAGAGACTTGAGTTTCTGCGGGTTCAGTATCTGCCATCAAATTAGAGAGGTGATGGTAATTATTATTATAATTTTTTTTGGCGTGGTGTATTGAGGAATTGACGTGCTTTCAAATGTCAAACCGATACACACACGAATAAACATTCGACCGAAGAGTTAAAAGTGTTTGCAAAACAGGCGTGTTGTTTATAAACGTGTGAATAAACTCGCTTACCTGCTGTAGCTCCTGCTGCTGGGCCTCCATGTCTCCGACCATCTGTGGTGATGATGACAGACACACCTGTAAATTGGTGGAAAAGTCAAGAAAAGGTCATTAAAAGAAACCTCATGACTTCCAGAGACGCTATTGGACTGTTGGGGCAAAGTGGGCGGATTCTGTGAAACGCGCTCAAATTTCAGACTCTCAGATGAGATTTCGTTTGAGATGTTTTAAAACAATGAGTTTTAAACTAATGTTTGTTGTTTAATTCGTGTCTGGAGTCTTTATTTTCTTCAAGACGAGTGTTAAGTAACTTTTTAAAAAAAGAAATTTGGTTAAACTACAAAGCCCTCTCTTCGCCAGCAGGTGGCGGCCGTGCTTGTGAATTTTCAGTGAGTGAACGCCATTCTGGATACTTTGTTACATTTTAGTAGCCTAAATTAAATTGGGTTTGTTTGCTGACCAGTTGTATAGTGGCGTGGTGTTTATTGCTAATGCTAAATTGTTGTGAAAAATAAGTGCTGTAACATGTTAGAAATGTGTGGCATGCTCAACTTGTTTTTGTTTTTTATAAATATCCAAACATCACGTGGAAAAACATAACACATTTGTCTTGAAGATAATAGACTGCTGCCTTTTTAAAATATTTAACGTAATATATCCTGCTAAGTAATTATTTTGAAGTTTGTGGTATATGCTAAATTCTGAGTACAGTAGGGAGGGCAGGGACAGTTGCAATATGGGGCAGTTGCAACATCTTATTCCTCCATTCGGGATATGCTAGAGTAAAGATATTTATACTACATATTGTCAGTTAGACTCTCCTTCAATCTGAAAGAAATCAGCCATATGTGACCATTGATTTGGTATAACTCATTTTGAGATGAATTAATTTTTTTGTAATGTTTAGAAAATTACCTTATCTTTTAAATGGGTATAGCTATCAAGTGTTTAAGCTTTTGTATCTACCTACTGTAGCACAGGAAGTTTAATCATGGTTGACAGAGTAGGGATTCCCTGATTACAAAATTCACTTAAAAGGTTGCAACATTAACAATTAACAGTTTAAATTTTTATAACAGTTTCAATTTAAGTTGCGAAAGAAGTAGTTTAGCAAAGGTTGAGTCTAGATTTTCAGTAAGATATTTTTATTCAGGTTTCTTGTGTAGGCCTGATAATTGACCAAAACATGGTTGTTGCTCTTTAATTAGTCTGTCTAATTTTAATTTAAATTTTTTTTTAAACCAAAAAATAAATAAAATTCAACCTGATGTTTTATTTATCAATCATTTCAATGAATGTTGCAATCGTCTCCCTGCTCTGGGTCAGTTGCAACATTTTGATTTTTGTCTGTTCAAGTTATATTATCATATGTACAAATATTATAACAATGTGGGTGGGTGTCTGATAGATGTGGGTTTACTATATAAAAATTTTGGCTATCCACAAAAACGGTCTCTGAGAAACTGAAGGAAATGTGAAAAGCATTGCAACTGTCCCCACTCTCCCCTAGTATTATGTTATGTGTTGGGCAATAGCATTACTTGTACAAATATATACATGTTGGTTTACTATACATAAAATAGCTCCATTTATAAGATTATATTTGTTGTCTGATTTAAGGTCACTTAAAGTTTTTGTATGTTTCAAATAAGTTAAATTTCAATTAAATCTGTTTTTATTATTGTTTATTATTATTAATAATAATTAGTAGTAGTAGTAGTAGTAGTAGTAGTAGTACAGAATAATGTGTGTACATGGTTTTTAATTAAGTGAGAATTTTATATTTATTATTAAAATGGTAAGGCATAAAGAGATTGGCTCATGTTCAATTATTAGGAGTCCCCCAGAGTTTGTCCAGTCATGACCCCTGGACCATAAAACTGTCCACAGAAAAACAATATCAAAATATTATTAATTTCTTGTGCGTGTGTTTTATTTATATATATATATATATATATATATATATTAGCAACATTTCTTTGTTTAGTTTTGCAAGAAATATTCCTTTTCACTCATTTTAATATTTTTTTTAACTAAATCACAGCTACTTAATTTTTTTATGCAAAAGATTTCACAACAACATTGTAAAACTAAAGTCTGTTCAGTTAAAGGGATAGTTCACACATTAAAATTATCATCATTTACAGATCTTTTACAGAGTTTCTTTCTTTTGTTGAAGATTAAAGACGATGTTTTAAAGAGTTAAAAACCTGCAACCATTGCCTTCCATAATAGAAAAAGAAAGTCTAGGTTGAACTATCCCATAAAAAGACTAACTTTTTAAATTAAACACTTTTTTTAAAGGTTGCAAAATTTGTTCAAATGATCTAAATTGTAGGCTATTGCTGGCCAAGATGCAAAAATATGAAGATTTTAATTAAATTAAAGTAAAATTTGTTGTTGTTGTTATTGTTGTTATTATTATTATTATTATTATTATTACGTGTTTAAAATGGCAAGGCATAAAGAGATGTTTAGTTATTAGGCGTCCTGCTGAGTTTATGACCAATCATGACCCCTGGACCATAAAACTGTCCACAGAGAAAAACAGCAGTGAATCTTTTTTTTTGTTGTTGATTTGTTGCTTGTTGTTCTTGAAGATCCCATGTTTTGTTTTGTGTAGCATTGCTTTATATATATGTGTGTATATATATATTTTTTCTCACTTATTTTTGTCACTCATAATTTTATAATACATTTCGCACAGAAATATTGAAATAAAAGAGAATATGAATAAAGTATATACTAATTTGATTGTTTTTAAAATGTTTTCCTGTGTTAATAATATAAATATTGAAATAATATAAAATATAACTTTTTTCCACTTATATTATATTATAATAGTATAATACAATTTTATTATTTGTTTTATATTATAAATTGGATTATTTATTGTATTATAAATTGGAATACATTTTAAACAGAAATATTTCAATAAAGTAGAATAACCTTTAATTATATTAATTATAATATGTTCTAAAATGGGAATGCATTTTAAACAAATTTAAATAAAATTCATTATTCAATTATTTTTACGCACTTATTTTATATCATAATAATGTTATATTATAAGATTGAAATGCACTTTAAACAGAAATGTTAAAAGAAATAGAATAACTTTTTTTATTATATTATAAAAATTTGAATACATTTTAAACAGAAATACTGAAAAAATAAAATGACTTCACATATTCTGCTATTCTATTTTATAATTTATATTACATTAGAAAATTGTAATAGATTTTAAAGAGAAATATTTAAATTTAACTCATAACTATTTTCACATTATATCATATTATAATTTTTTATGTGTTTATAAAATTGTAATTCATTTTTAAACAAAATAAAGTGAAGTAGTGTTCTAATATTATATTATATATTATATTATATATTATATTATATTATATTATATTATATTATATTATATTATATTATAGGGGCGACATGTTGGCTCAGTGGTTAGCACAATCGCCTCACAGCAAAAAGGTATCTGATTCAAGTCCTGGCTGGGTCAGTTGGAGTTTCTGTGTGGAGTTTGTATGTTCTCCCCATGTTGGCGTGGGTTTCCTCCGGGTGCTCTGGTTTCCCCCACAGTCCAAAGACATGCGGTATAGGTGAATTGAATAACTAAATTGGCCACAGTGTATGTGGATGTGGATTTTTCCCAGTACTTGGTTGCAGCTGAAAGGGCATCGGCTGCGTAAAACATGCTGGATAAGTTGGCGGTTCATTCTGCTGTGGTGACCCCTAATGAACAAAGGAAAATAAATGTATTATATTATATTATATTATGTTATATTATATTATATTATATTATATTATATTATATTATATTATATT
>CAIGQZ010032675.1:5821784-5843656 GCA_903798205.1 Danio tinwini
ATATATATTTATACATTTTATTTATTTTTAATGTATGTTTAAAAATATTAATAAAATATATTACAACCCCAAATCAGAAAAAGCCGCAACCCAGTACTGGAAAACACACACTGATGCGCTACAACCAATTTAGTTCACCAATTCCCCTATAGCGCATGTGTCACTCAAACCAGTGACCTTCTTGCTGTGAGGCGACAATGCTAACCACTGAGCTACCATGCTGTCCTGAAATTTATATATTTACCCAAAAGATTTCTTAAATGATCTTTGCATATCACTTAAGTTGTATCTTTACATTGTTTTCCATTTACATTTAGAATAGATTTTTTCCATTTATTTATTTATAACAAAATAATTGTATAATAGTAATAATACTCTAATTTGTAATAAATATTTAAAAAAGTATTTATTAAATTATTATGTTTATCATTTTAGGTATTTTTAAATCAACGGGGGTGGGGGGTTGTGTGGCTTGGTTGTGGGGGCGTGGCTTGTGGATATAGGCGGGGCTTAAATTCTCACTCCAAACTAAAGCCAAAAGTTGGCAGCCTGATAATGTAAACCTACTAAAATGTAAAATTAAATAAAATACACAAACAAATGACATATAAACAAGACCATTTTCCTCAGGACACAGCGTGGGATGGAGCATCTAATGATGTCTAAAGTGACGTATATTTATATTGTCTCCAACTTTAGCTTTGTGATTTCATGAATCCTATGTTTATTCATTTATTTTCTACACATTTGTGTGTGTTTTAGTATTGAACTCCATACCCGGTGAGCACATGAACTCGAACTTGTTTTGTGCCATTTGCTGGCTGATTGCATGTGCAGTGGCGCTTGCGCGTGTGTGTAAGTGAAACATGAACACTTGCAATCAAGGTGAACAGACGCCGCTAATTCAGGTTGCTGATAAACCGTGTCGATGGTCTTTGTGGGGCTTTCATTACTGTGGCGGAGTCGCGAGCGCCTGTGTTTTCTGAAGCGAGCTGGTCAATATTAGTACTAGAGTCAATCTGAAAGGCCCATGTTTGCTCTTCCTCCTCCTGTTCTCTGTTGTGAAGCTTTTGATGCTGACAGCCAAGACAAAAGCCTGCCTGCTGGGAACAGAGGAGAACAGCAGCAGGAACAAGCACCTGATAGTGGAGCTGCGGGAATACTTTTACAATAAGCTTTCTTTTGCCAAAGTTAAATAACTGTAACGTGAAGTAACAATATTTCCAAAGGTTTATTTAAAGGGATAGTTCACCCCAAAAAATTAAAATTCTTCATTTACTCAACCATGCACTTATTTAAAACCTATTTAAATTGTATTGTTCTGATGAACACAAAAGAAGATTTTGTAGAATGCTGATAGCTGACGCACATTCACTTTCATAGTAATAGTTTTTTTCTACAACAGAAATCGATTAGTGCCAGCAACTAGCAACCGGCATTTTTAACTTCTTCAGTCACACTTTACAATAAGGTTTTATTAAGTAATTCATGTTAATGCAATTCAAGATTATTTATATTGTGCTTTTTCACAATAATTATCTTTCTAAAAAAGATGCATGTTATCATTATATTATAAACAGCTTAGTCCCTTTTATTCATCAGGGGTCGCCACAGTGGAATGAACCTCCAACTATTCCAGCATATGTTTTACACAGCGAATGCCCTTTCAGCTGCAACCCATTACTGGGAAACACCCATACACTCTCATTCTCACACACACACACACATAGACTACCGACAATTTTGCTTATCAAATTCACCTATGGCGCATGTCTTTAGACTGTGGGGGAAACCGAAGCACCTGGAGGAAACCCACGTAAACATGGGAAAAACATGCAAACTCCACACAGAAATGCCATCTGACCCAGCCAGATCTCAAACCAGTGACCTTGCTGTGAGGCGACAGTGCTAACCACTGAGCCACCGTGTCGCCCCTATAGACAGAATATAAAAACATAGTTAACCTGCATTTCTACTGTTTATAGTGTCATGCACTCTCAGAAATAAAGGTAAACGAGCTGTCACTAGGGTGGTACTTTTTCAAGAGGTACAAATTTGTACCTAAAAGGTCCATAGTAATACCTTAAGGGTACATATTAGTACCTTAAAAGTACAAAAGTGTTCCTCCTAAAATTTGTAGGTACTAATATACTTTTGAGGTACCAATATGGACCCTTTAAGTACAAATGTGTACCTTTTGAAAAGGTACCACCCCAGTGACAGCTCGCGTACCTTTATTTCTGAGAGTGTGAACTAATAATAAACAATACTTGTGCAGCATTTAATAATCACAGTTCAACATTTACTAATACATTATTAAAATCCAAATGTGTGCTTGTTAGGGCCCTGCCCACATCAACCAGGGTATTTTCAAAATCACACTTTTTTTATTTTACATTTAATGGGGTTTTGCTGTTCGTGTACACAAACACAGCATCAGGTGACAAAACGAAAAGTTTTGATATTTCTGGCCATGGGTGAAGATTTTCTGAAACTCCAGGTTCATAAAAATGCCCATGTATGTGTGAACATGCCATCAGTTAGGGATAAGCTTAAACTTATTTAAACTTCATGCTGATAAGCCTGTAGGCCTTTATTCTGTAATAGCAACTTTCTTGTTACATTTTTCTGAGACATATTTTATTAATTCTTTAATTAAACACGAAGCTGACAGAAACACAATATCATTAGATAATGCACTGTGAGTTAACGTTAACTAATAACGAACAACTTAATTTCTTTAACTAATGATGAGGAGTGGCATGGTGGCTCAGTGGTTAGCACTGTTGCCTCACAGCAAGAAGGTCACTGGTTCGAGCCCCGGCTAGGCCAGTTGGTATATCTGTGTGGAGTTTGCATGTTCTCAATTTGTTCGCATGGGTTTTCTCCAGGTTGTCTGGTTTCCCCCACAGTCCAAAGACATGTGCTATAGGTGAATTGAATAAACTAAATTGGCTGTATGAATGTGAATGAGTGTGTATGGGTGTTTCCCAGTGCTGGGTTGCGGCTGGAAGGCCATCCGCTGTGTAAAACATATGCTGGATAAGTTGGCTGTTCATTCTGTTGTGGTGATACCTGATAATTTTTAAAAAAATAATTAAAGCAGAAAGGGAATGAATGAATGAACGAACTAATGTTGAATAAAAACTGTATTAAAATAGTTTGTTACAACCCATGGCTCAAAGGAAACAACAAAACAAACGGGCACATGCAACAAAAGCCAAATTTAAAAAGCTAAAGATTTTATGAACTTGAAACTATCACAAAGCAGGGAAAAGGTTAAAATACTGTATCCGTTAACGTCCATGTTGTCGGTATGTAATTCATGGTGTTTGCAGGATTGTGTATGTCTAGATATAAATATAAAGCAAACCAAATTCAAAACAAAGCAAAGACGAAACAACAACCCAAGCCCAAGTTCCCACACTAGTAATGCCAGCCGTCTCTTTTCTCTCGACAGGCGTAGACAGACTGTTAATCAAGCTAAATACGTAGGCAAAACCACTAAGGTGCACCAGAACGTCCAGCCTGATCTCACGAGAAAAACGTAACTATTTTACGATTTGTCAGTTTAGTTTCGAATTTATACGAGTTCAGTTGTACAAAAATGTACGATTTTTTAAAACGAGGCGTATAGCACCTAACCCCACCCTTAAACCCAACCATCATTGGAGGACGAGCAAATTGTACTAAATTGTACGAATGAGATTGTACGAATTCATATGAATTAGCCACTACATTTGCCGTGAGATTGTGTTGGAACGTCAGTATAGGGTCGTCACAATGTTAGTAAATGCATAAGTGTCATAAGTGTTACCATATCTTCAGAATAAAGATGCTCATAAAGTTTTAAAACCCCATGAGGGTGAGTAAATGTTGAGGTAATTTTTTTGGGATGAATTATCTGTTATGAAAGAGATGTAACAATAGAGGTGGAGTTCCATGTGAAGCATTTATTAGAATATGGGATGGTCACTCAGACAGGCAAGGGTCAACAGGAGGAAACGGCAACAAAAGGGATAATCCACAGTAATTCACAAAGCCGGCAAAGGCCGAGGTAGATGGCAAACAATCTTTAAATAGTCCAGAGTCAAAACAGGCAGGGCAAAACATGGAAACAAACATATGAAAAGTCAGAAAACATAAAACACAATACCCAACAATGATGACAGAGTGTGATGTTTAAATAGCGTGTGTGTATTATCCTTCAGCAATGTCAGTGTAATCCATGTTCAGATTAATAACAGCTGTAGTGTGCAATCAGTGCGATGCAGGATGGGTTGTGTAGTCTGGGTGAATGGCTGGTGGAGTGCACACATACCTGGAGTTCTCCCTAGAGAGTCTGATGGGCACTCAAGCTAATAATCATGACATTATCTCATTATTCTATGTAAATTTCGACAAATTTCCAAATTTTTTATCCTAATAAATGTAAATTTTTCTTTGCAATCTTGGCATGCCCTATAAACTTTTATGATAATTGTTCAGAAATTTTATTCAATCAATCAAATCAATCAATCAATCAATCAATCAATCAATCAATCAATCAATCAATCAATCAATCAATCAATCAATCAATCAATCAATCAATCAATCAATCAATATTTGCATGCAGGTCAGTACAATCATATTATAAAAATATTATTTATTATCATTCATTCATTCATTTTCCTTTTTCCTGTTATCAGACTTGTGATTTTTCTCTCAGAAATGTTCACATCAACACATCTAAGCAGGATTACAGTATATACAGTAGTAAGAGAAATTGCTGAGGATTTCAGACACACTGTTGTGGTCAGATAAAACTCCCGCACAGCCACAGGACCAGCAGAAGTCAGCAAGGGTCAGGAGAGGTCAGAGTGAGACGCATTCAGACCCTTATCAGGGGCCCAAAATCACACACACCAACACCTTCACGAGGAACTTACAAACATTTACACACCTCTGCAAACACTCAGGGTTTTTACTCTGAGCTCACAGACGAAAATACTATACATGTCCATTACAAGATACAGTATATATATATATATCATTCAGTGAAACAGCTGCTTTCACCATTTTGAAAGGTAAAATAATCTTCAGATATTACACCTTCTGTTTGACGAAGAATGTACCGTGTTTAGGTGTTAATAAATCGGATTGCATTATAAAATTTGCATAGCTCAATTAATGAGCGTGTTAATATATTTAGATTTTCTGAAGGTGTGACAGGATGAAATGTTTCCAATCAAAATATTTTGAGATATAGGCTTCCTCTCTCATTACATTTATATTGAATTAATATTCATAAAATGACATCTATAAATGGAATTTACAGGAAAAACTGTTTGCTTGGTAATTTCTTCTATGTTATGGTGTGCATGAGCTGTGTTTTTTATTTATTTATAATTTTTTTTATCTGGCTTAATAATAATAATAATAATAATAATAATAATAATAATAATAATATAAAGATAAAAAAAAATATTGCATAAAAAAAAAATAAATAAACAACATTTTCTAAATTCAGTAATACATTACAGTAAGGTTCCATTAGTGTTATGGAAAAGTACATCGAGGCAGTTTTTATTACACAAAGCCTGACAGGCTTATTGGCAACCTGATGTAAAGCAAATGAGCAAATGGCTGTTATATAAACCTGAAGGGCTTTATTCTGTGAAAACAACCATCCTGGATGTACTTTATCCTGCTTATTACATGACTGCTTGCCACAAAACCTATACATTAGACATAAAACATTATTCTGAGCCATAATAGTTTATTAATTTAATTAAATGCAAAGCTGACAAAAACAAAAACTGCTGAATGGAGCATACATTAACCTGTGAAATATTCAGTCATAAGATGGTGGCAAACAGTCAAAAACGCAAAGTGGACAGGGATGAAACCAACTCAATGGTGCATATAACCTACATATTATTAATTCACAATAGCATAACTTGAAATGACACGATTGACCAATCAGAATCAAGTATTCCAGACAACCATGTAATAATCTGCAGTAACAACCATCTAGATGTACTTTATCCCGCTTATTGCACATTTGCTACAAAATGTAATAATTATGCAAAGCTGATGGAAATAAAAACTGCTGAATGGAGGATACACTAACCTGTGCATTATTCAGCCACAAGATGGCGCCAAACAGTTAAAAACGGAAAGCTGACAAACTAAATTAGCTCAATAGAGCATATACTAACCTACATTATTATTATTATTATTATTATTATTGCTATTATTATTATTGTTCATTCACAATAACATACTTTGGATTGTCGCGACTGACCAATCAGAATCAAGCATTCCAGACAGTCATGCAATAATCTGCAATAACAACTGGCTGGATCTACTTTATCCTGCTTATTACACACCTGCCACAAAATGTAATAATTAAACACAAAACATTGTTCTGAGTCATAAGTTTATTAAATCTTTAATTAAATGCTAAGCTGACAGAAATGAAAATGGCCTAATGGAGCATACACTAACCTACATACATGACAAATACATATGAATGTAGATGTAAACATGTTTACTGACATTCAAAATAATTTAATGTTCCAGGATGAGCCTGCGTTATTAGCTTTAGCGTTTGTTTTCTTGCAATAACATATCATGGAACGCCGTAACTGACCAATCAGAATCAAGTATTCGATGAGACCTAATGTTAGTTAGTAACAATACACATTTGTGCAGTTTTACCTTTACATTGGTTACATAGTTATAAGTATTCAAATGTTTAAACTAGCAAGACAGAATTTTTTTTATTGCCATTAGTCAAAATGTTTCAGGATTATTTTCACAGAATGACTCACACATAACAGATAAAACTTTGAGCCTGTCTACTTCTTTCTTGCCGACTGTTTATTTGATACACAGTTCATGTCAGGCATTCATTTTACCCATCTGTAGGCCTATAATTTACTGCCAGTCAAAAAAAAAGTCTATCAAACCAGTGTGTGTGTCTGTGTGTATGTGTCAGAAAGATACAAACAACTAAAAAAAGAAACACGTTCATGTTAACCTACTTCAAATACTGCTGAAGACTTCCTGCTGATAATTTACAGCAGTCATTTAAATGAGCACTTATTTATACAAACAAATTACAGATTAACCTCTTAAGCCTTTAAATACTAGTGAACTGAGTCTTGCAAAATAAGTAAACATTATGTACTGTCGTTAACAGGGATGCACTTAGTGATTTGGGGGCCCTAAGCGTTTCCAGGTATGGAATAATCTTTCTCTATAGATATTTTTTCTCTGTAAATTTAATTTAATTTTTTTAAATAAACTGCATGTTAAAAATAATTTTTTATTGGGAACTAGGGATGCACCGATATAATTTTTTTTGGCCGATATTGATAACCGATAACTCTAAAGATTTGGAGGCCGATAACCGATATATTAGCCGATGAATATAAATATTCCAAAATGTTTTATTTTTATACAGTAAACAACTGATTTTATTTTAAAAACTTCATAAAAGTTTGAACTGATCTTAGAATAGCCTACTCAAAGCAAAAAAATCTATAATTTCAAAATTGCAAGGTGATTTATTATAGTCATGATTTCACAAATCAGCATGCCAAAAATACATTATTTCCTTTTCTTCACATAGAAAATTAACATGCAACTTGACTGTTGCATAAAAATGATAGGTTAAACAACAAAAAAGGATTTAATTAACAAACAAGTAAAAAACATATATTTTTAAATAAAATACAAACACTAAGAACTGAAACCAGCTCAAATGTTCTTGAATAAAACATGCTACAGTAATGTACATGTGTACAAATGTGTGAAAAAGCGTTGTGAAAGATGTTTTGTTCAATCAGAGCCACTATAAAAGCGAAAAGCTAAATACAGATAGTATTCGTTTAGAAAATGCATTATAAATTCATTCTATTTGGCATTTTAGATTCTTTTGAATAGCTGCTGCTTGTCAAAAAGACAACGTTAAGTTTGAAATTTACTGCAGGCACTGTGTGATGCGCGTGTTTACACATGTAATATTTTTCCTGATTTAAATCAAATAACACTTATCAAACATTTACAATAATAAGGAATTTGATTACTTATGGAGTTATTAACACACAGCAATACCACACAAAGAAAGGTCGGTCGTTAAAGAAATAAACAGTGTGAGGAAAGCTTCGTTATAGTGCACTGGACAAGTTCAGCCCACACATGAGCAAGGCAGGCAGTTCTACAATTACGTAATCTATCGGCTTAAAGATATCGGCCTAATTTTGATTTTGGACCGATAATGATAAATAGCATTTATCGGCCGATATATCGTGCATCCCAATTTGGAACGTTTATCATCTTAATGTAAGATTAAATACAGTAAATTCACAAATAATAAAAAAACTATTCACAAACTATACAGTTAATTATCTATATTTGTGGTTAGATTTTAATATTTGCATGTGCAGTACGGAAAAAATATTCATGATGACCCCCAGTTTCGAAAAGAATAACATCGAAATCTTAATGGTTATAGTCAGATTTTACAACATATATGATAGAAAATTTATAAAAAATCTATATGATTAATATAGGCTTCTTGGCATTGGTAAACGCACCTAATTTCCCAGGCCCCCTAAATCCTCCCCTGGTCATCAAGGCAAAAACAAAGAAATTCAGTTATTAGAATTCAATTATTAACCCTTATGTACTGTTAGGGATGTTTTCATCCACTCTAGGGGGATTTTGAGTCTCAATATGGCCATAACTTGTTACGTATTTCAGCTAGCAGAATTATTTTTGGTTGAAAAAATCCTATTTTGACGAATATTTTGAGAAAAAAACAAACAAAAAACGAACTCAACGATACACTCTGGGAAAATTTAATACCCTTTTGTTATGTTCGGGATGAAAACATCCACTGAATTAAACTGCTGTAAAAATGGATCAGATGAATTATTATTTTCAAATCTTTTGGCATAAATTTGTTAATCAACTTCAATGATCAAAACTACTAAATTACTTAGAAAATTGCAGTATTTTTACTCTTTAATTGCCAAATTCATAAATTATGTCACTGATTTGGTGAAAAACAAACAAAATGACTGTAAAATGATTTTCAATACAAAAAGTAATTGTGGACTGAATTTTTTTTTTTTACTTTTTATCTCAGTCTGGGACATGTGAAACAACATTGCCTTTGATGCATTGTTTTTGATAGATTTTTCTTTTTTATTCTCCCTAATTTACTATTTGGCTGTTTTTGCTCAACTGACTTCATTTATAACCATTTTTTTATTACAAAACCATGACAACATATAATCATGCTTTTCTGATTGTTGGTGGTTTTCCTTGTTAGAAAGAGGTAAAATTAGTAATTTTACTGTTGATCATCAGTTGGCACCCCTAACCCTTTTAGAGAGGCCTGTTCATAAAAATGCTTTGTTTCTAGATTTTACTGTATATGGAGTATAACAGCAAATTAAAGTGTGTGTATGCATGTGAGAGTGTAAGAATGAACTTTACCTTGATGTGTCTGAGAATCAAAACATGCATGTCAGCTCTCAGAACTACATGGAGTAAACAAAAACAAAGACTATGTATATATGCACCATCAAATGTGATTATAACGGAAGTCAATGGGGCAAAAACAGCCACCAACAGAAAATTAGGGAGAAATAAAGTGACAATCCAACAATGCATCAAAGCCAATGTTGTTACGAATTGTTCACATATCCAAGACTTTGATAAAAGGTTATAAATATCCAGTCCACAATCCTTTTTTTATATATAGAAAATGTCATTTTGTGTGTTTTTAACCAAATCAGTGACATCATTTGTGAACTTGACAAATAAAGAGTTTATTAAAAAGTAAACGATTTAGTAGTTTTGATCAGGACTGTGGTTGAGTAACAGATTCATGCAAATTTAGAAAAATATTTATCTGATGCAATTTTACAGCAGGTTAGTGGATGTTTGCATCCCTAACATAACAAAAGGTTAGTAAGCTTGAACAGTGCACAAGGGTTAAAATGACATTACATTTAAAAATGTGTGAAAATTAAAAAGCACTTGGGAAATATTTTTAACACAAGGGCTAATAATTTAGCCTTCAACTGCATACCCATTTCCAACAATCTTCAAAATATGTTCTGTGCTCAACAGAAGAAATAATCTCCAACTGCGCTGGAACAAGTGAATGGTGAGTAAGTGATGACAGAATTTCATCATCAAAAATTCATTCTGGACTCAAGCAACTAGCCTTTAAGAAGCTGTTAACGATCTGTTTTGTGTGTATTTGTGTAGCACGAAGCTGTTGTGTCTCTGAGCGAGAGACATTCAAACGGGCCGTAAACTAAACACATCTGCCAACTTCCTTTTTTGGCCTCAGGTTATCAAAGCCCTGCAAAGCCAGTGATGTATAAAAAATCAGTTCAGAGATTTTTTTCCCCTCCACCTTCTCTTCATATAACCTTGGAGAAGAGCAAATATTTTATTCAGTGACTCTAGTCATTTTTAATACGCGCCTCTATATTTTGGCTTATGTATGCGCGCCCGTTAGTTTGCATGTCAAAAATAGATTGCGAGAGATGAGAATAATGTTTATAATTGCAAAGGCCTTTGTGTTTATCTGTGTGTGCGTGTGTGTGTTTAACATGGAGAACTGGTGTAGTGTGAATTGCAGTAATTGCCTTGTTTGTTTTGTTTTGGCTGGTTCTGTGAGCTGGTAAGCCACTGCTTCACTGCCTCTGATTGTTTGTCATTTGCCATTTCAAGTGGAACTAACAAGCGTACATACCGAGTGGGATCGAGAAATTGTGTGTGCGTGCGCATTTGTAATACTCTGAAGAAAATATATTGTCTCTTTCTTCCCCCCCCCTCTCTTCTCTCATCAAGCGAAATATTCCTTCCACCTACGGACGTTTTAATTTGTTACAACGTCCACATCTCTGTCATATACACAGAGCTGGATGATTATATGCTGTGCGCGCGAGTGTGTGTGTGGATGTGTGTGCGCTCTTGCTTGCCTTCGCTTTAGTGTGACACCTGAGTCACTGGAAGTACATTATCGCTAATGTCCACTTCTGTGAAGTGACCTCATAAATGACCGCTCGGCTACACTGGCAGTGAGATAAGAGTCTGATAGTGGAGTGCCACTGAAAAGGTCACAACCATCGTAAAGCTATGATGAGCTGAGCGAGGGATGAGTGGAGAGGAGAAATGGAGAACTGGAGACGAAAGACAAACGGAACAATCTGTGAGTGGATCCAGAGAAGAATTTACAAGAAAGTCCGTCGGAAAACTAGCTGTGTGTTTAGCAAAATGGCTGTTTTAAAAAAAGCTGTGTATAACTTTTGACTTTTACTATTCAAAAGCACCCTAGCAACCATACAGACTGCCTTAGCAACCGCATAGTAATGACCCTGGCAACCACTCAGAACATTCCAGTTTTGGAGAGTAGTGAACTTAAAGTAGCGGCCTATATATAGATACACATCTCATTAGTGGCTGTACACGCAAGTCATCTGCTCGTGTGAACGCTTGAGAAAAAGTTGAATGTGCGTAGTTATGTCTGAAAATGTATATTTGTCCAAATGAAATACAAGGTAAAAGTGTTAAAGTTACCATAAACCAGTAATATTGTTCAAATCTGAAAGGTTATCCTGATTCTTCTGGAATTTAGATTCCAGAGTATCACAGTACTGTAAAGGCTGTTATACTGCTGCTTCGAGCGATCACCGAGATCAACATCTGTGCTCCGCATCTCATGCATTCAAACGCCACCACGTGTTCATTGTATGTCGGTATTTGTCTTCTGAGGCGCAAGTCATTTATTAATAGAAGAAAAGATTAATGCAGCTTCTCCTACTGCAGCAAATTCCATTTTTACTGTTGATATTTGGCGTCTGTTAATCAGGAAATGACGAACCATACTTCTGCGTTCTGTTTGTGTTGCTCTGCAATAGCACTTCTGAAGTGCTAGCTGGCAGTAGGGTTTTATGTTCTTCTGTGCCAAGCTTCTTAACTTCTTCGCGGGTGTTTTGTTTTTACTGAAACCACCTTAAATGTACTAACCACCTTAAAGTAGCTAAAATTCGTTCATTCAGAGGTGGTAGACCGGTGGATGTGCAAAACTTTAATCATAAGGTAAACACAAAACAAAAGTTTCCATCCGGAGTTCCTCAGCGGGATTCCACACTTGTAAACACTCACACTATTGCTTGCGGCTCTCAGCCCAGCCCATACTCACCAGTGCTACCAAACCGACCAATCACAAAGCTTGCGATATGCGTCGTTGTGACATGTAGTTACATTTTTTTTTAAAGGTGCGTCTGCGTCAGCCACGGTGAGGGCTATGTGACCGCGTGAAGGCTGCACCGGACCACAGAAGTATAAATCAGCCCTAAAGGTGCAGGAGGTGATTGTCTTCTGAAACTTTAAAGTAAATGATCTAAATGTATTTATATGTGTTTTTATATTCTGGGTAAAGCAAAAGACTAAAAAATGTTCATCCAATTAAAATTTGTTGGGCTGACATTTCCTGTAATTCTGATAAGTAGCCCAAACCGTGTCTCACGCCTTCAAACGCCACCATGTGTTCATTGCATGTTGGCATTTGTCTTTTAAATAAAGAAAAGATTAATGCAGCTTCTCCTACTGCAGCAAATTCAGTTTTTACTGTTGATATTTGGCGCCAGTTAATCAGGAGGTGACCATTTTGTTTTCTTTGACTCATTGGATGGAAGTGCTGCTTTATTAATATTTTTGGATGTAAACATGGCTAGTGTGTGTATATATACACACTCAAAAAAAGACATTTGTTGTTTGTTTAAACTACTTATTTAAAATGAGCTGAAACACAATTTGTAAAAACTAATAAGTTAACGATTCTTTTATGTTGCCCTAACACAAATCGATTGTGTAAAACCAAGTGTGCCGCACACCTCCTTTTGAGTGACAGTCCCAGCCGTTAGATTGCCCCCTAGGGGCTGGCTGCAGTACAAGTCATAAAGCGCCTAATGAAAACAGAGGCAAAGAAAAAATAATAAACAATATACAAGCAATGTTGCAGCAGCTGATAGACGTTAGTTGATGTATTGATACTGCTAAGTTTATTGTGCAAATTGAGAAGGATTATTTTATGTACTGCTGGGATGTGTAAATATCCTGTTGATATTTAGAAATTGCTGTATCTTTTGCTAATATAAGCGCGTGATTTTTACCCCGTGGCAAATAGCTGTCCATGATGTGCATATTTTGGGTCCTGTTGATTGCTAATTAAAAATAAAAACCTTTCTAAAAATGTATGTGTTTATACACTGTAACCGAAACAAAAAAAAACATTAAACAACTGCCTTTAAATTACAGAAATTTACTGTAAAATAACGGACATTAAATTATAGAAATTTACTGTAAAATAACAGACATTAAATTACAAAAATTTACGTACATTTTTAATTTCTGGTAAATTTCTGTAATTTAATGTCCGTTATTTTACAGTAAATGTCTGTAATTTAATGACCATTATTTTACGGTTTATTTCTGGCCCCCAGCTGCCAGAAATAAACCGTAAAATTACAGATTTTTTTAACAGTGTATGTTGTTTTTCTTATTTTACAAATGGTATTTCTACCCATATGAAGATAATAAATACCAACAACTTGTTATATGAGAAATATTTTTTTTTGCTCACCAATAACACGGGCTAGACTGTATGAAAGATTGTTTATTTCTGCATTTTCAGTCCAACATGTATTGTTTTCATTAAATTATAACAGCTTACATCACACAGTTTTTAAATTGCACATTATTACTAGTTTTTAAATGTAAGTGCTTTTATTTATTTCAAGAGTTCACACTTAGCTGATGATTGATTATAAAGCTTGTTTGGCATGCTGTCCCGGGAGAGAGCCCTGAGCTCATAAGATCCTCGAGCCCGGGGCTCCCTCCCGTTTGCAAGGTGAGAGGGGAGTTTGAGCTCAGGTAGATCTCAAAAACTCCCCTGCTGTAGTAGCTAATGAACAGATAGTGATTGCTTATAAGAGATAACTACTTACTAGGAGCATGTCTATGCTGCCAATTTAGATGAGTCAATTAACTTAAGTTGCATGTATTTGGACGGTGGGAGCAAACCAGGGAACCCGGAGGAAACCCACGTGAACACGGGGAGAACATGTAAACTCCACACAGAAACGTTGGCTGGCTTGGTAAGGACTAGAACCAGTGACGTTCTTGCTGTGAGGCAACAGTGCTAACCACTGGGCCACCGTGCCACCCATCTAGGAAAGGAGGAAGAGTAGGGGTGGAAGGGGGGGATCCTTCAAAACGAAGATAGCTGTGATTTGGAACCTAGGGTATTTATAGTGGCTTAGGAATCGTCTGATTGGTGAATTACAAATTAAATAATGCGGGGCCGGCTGCAAGCAATCATAAGCACGTGATCCTCTCGAAATTAGTTTATAAATAAACTTCACTTAGCGAGCCTTTGTTACAGTGCAAATACGGGTGGTCAAGAGAGAAGTTCGGGGAGGGGGAATACTTCCATCAGGTAGTATTTCAGTGCATGCCCAGGCTCTAATTTCAGTAGTGTTTTGCGACAGTTTGTGCCGGTCATGAGGCCTTTTGCATTTGAAGCGTTCAATGGGAAAAGGAGCTGTTGCATCGTCTGTTTTTTTTTTTACAGTCATTGTGTAAAACCCAGCATTTTTTTACAGTGTACAATACTCATTTCCAAACAACTCCATGTTGTCTCAACACAAATCAATTAAGATAACTTAATTGTTTTTGCTGATTTAAGTGGATTGAACATAAAACAAAATGAATTGTGTTAAGAATTGTGTTAATTCAGTTTATTTTAAATAAGCAGTTTCAACGAGGAGAAAAAAAATCTTTTTGAGTTTATATCCCCCACCTTCACCCATCCCCCTAAAAGTACATCTTTACTGCCAATTGTGATTGAGTTATAGCTTAACAACTACAGTCCTTTCTGCCAGCTGTGTGAAGATTGGGCTGGTGAGTTTTGCACAGGCAAGCACTATACACTCGCATTTTCATAGTAAAAAATCAAGTTACATCTAATCTTTGAGAAAGGGGTTATAAAACGGCATGTTGCATTTGAAAAGGGGACAGCAAGAGTGCCCAGATTGCCTGAAAATGAGAGAGGACAAAAGGAAAAAAAAGTGAAGTGTGGCTCTCCGGCCACTAAAAAGCCCAACCAGATGGAAGCACTCAAAGTGACGACTCCGGAGCTGTGACATCATCAGGGCAATGGCTCTGTATGGCATTTACTCTGATTAGTTAAATGGCCATGATTGTCCGCCCAGCAAACCACACACACACACACACAAATGACCACGCGGGCTGTTGCTCTGCGGTAATCAGCCGAATGTGTATCTACATAAGCCGACTGATTATAGCCCCAGTCAGACAACTTGGACAAATCAAATTCTCATTAAAGTTTCATTCGCAAAATCCTGAAATTGGAACAAACATACATGCCTTGGTGTATCTCTGTGTTGTCCTGCCAGCTAAACTTCAAAAATGTAAAGTTCTGAGCCATGTTGTGTTCATGCTATCAGTCTGTCTGTGCAGTTCATCGGCCATTTGGGATTTCTCAATGTGGAGTTTTGTAAACAAACCGAAACTGAATACCCTGTGAACTCTCTCAGTGAAGTCTTGTCAGCTCCCATATTTTGGTTCGACTGCACTGTTGCTTTGTGAAGGAGGAAAACGAAATCCAAATTAGCTGAATATTAGCACACGGTTTTATTTTATATAATTAAGGCAAGACCTTGCAGGTGAACAGTTATCATTATACTTCCCTAGTCGATTGATTACATTAAGAATTGCTAACACTTTATGTAGTACAAGCTTGGAAATGCAAATCAGGCATTATTTAAATAAATATGTGGTAATTTGCATACATTTCTAACACATTCGGTGGGTCTTTTTATCACTCCATAATTCAGGAAATATTGCAAACAGCCAGAAAAGAACGTTTTCGCAATTTTAGTAGATTTATAATCAGGCTAATTATGTACGAACATCACTTATTTCATGAACACAAACTGTAAAAACCTATTAATATATTAACCTAAAAAGATATTTGAACTGAAGTTTGAGTTATAAGACATTTACAGTAGATGTCCATCCTGAATTATTAGCCCTTCTGTATATTTTTTCCCAATCCCGAAACCATTTTAAAATGGGTGAAAAAAAGATTTAAACTGCTTTTATTCTAGCCAAAATAAAACAAACAAGACTTTCTCCAGAAGAAAAAATATTCTAGGAAATACTGTGAACATTTCTTGCACTGTTAAATGCCATTTGGGAAATATTTGAAAAAGAAAATAAATTAATAATTTTGACTTCAACTTTGTGCAGGACAAAACACTCATCTGAATACAATTGCAATTATACTTTTATAACTCATTTTTAAAGTGCAACAACAACAAAAAACACTTAAAATGTTTTTATTTTATAGCGTTTTATTTAAATGAAAATAATGCTTTAATAATTTTATTTAGACTGAAAAAAGACTCATGGAAAGCCTAAACGCTTGTCCAAAATGTTCAAATTGACAGGTTTATTTGTTTTTGCGCGCAATATCAGGTCAAACAGAATGAGGTGTATACACACAGACTTTTAATTTCAGTCAGCCAGGGCTTCCGGTTAATTGTCATCAAAATCGCAGCATCTTATGCTGCGTTCACACCAGACGCGGAAGAAGTGTCAAGCGTGAGTGATTTACATGTTAAGTCAATGCAAAGGCGCGAATAGGCATCCTGCAGCGCGAATGGAGCGTTTTGTGCGTTTGACGAGCTTAACCTGCAAATCGCTCCAGTTCAAAAATCTGAACTTCTGAGGACATTCGTGCCGCATTAACCAATCAGAAGCTTGATCTTGTGGGGGCATGATTGTGACGTAGCACCTGTTGTTGGTGTCCCGAGGAAAATCCTCCAGCTGACACCAACAACAGTTTATCAAACTGGACTTGGCTTAGTCAGAAGCACCGCTGAAAGCCTCTGTCATCCAGGTTAAGTTTCTAGAGGAGTTAATGAGCTCAAAGAGCTGGGTGTACCTCTGAAAGGATCTAGTGGACTCAGACACGGCTCCAAATGTATCAGCGCTGTTTTTCAGCCTTCATAAAAGCACATAAACACAGTTATTTTCTCAATGAAATCCATGTTAGCCATTTAGCAACGAAACTACAGTCACCGGGCAGACAGTAGCCCTGCCCATGATGCGAATCCACATCTGTTCTGAAGTGAATTTGACATGCGAATGAAGCAGATTTGACGCGCGAATGAAGCGAGTAAACTCAAATTTTCACCCTTCTATTTATGCACGAATAGTGCGATTTATCCGCGCGTTCCGCGTCTGGTGTGAACGCAGCATAAAGCCACCTTTCCACTGCACACGACATTCGGACATGACTGTCGAAAAATGCCCCCTCGTGGCAATCGCACAGAATTTTCAGCTTTGTCGTGCACCGTGAAAGAGAAGCTGATTCTTGTGGTGTCCGAAATAAAGGAGTGCAAGAGCCTTTATTCTCTGTGCGTTCACCATGGTTGAATAAATGAATACTAGAAACTTACAAACCTCCAAAATTTTTGAGGGAAGGTGGAGACAACATTGATTAAATAATATTTTTTATTACTGATTGATGAATAGAAATGTTTTTTAATATAGACGTTTTTTTTATTTCTCATTTCGGACCTGCTTGGGCAACACTGGAATACATCACATTCGGTCGGCCAGTCGCATACGGTCTAGTTGCAGGCGTTCAAATGAATGACTTCATTTATTTTTTGTCGTGTGCAGTGGAAAGGCAGCTTAAGATCTGATTTCTTTTAAAAAAAAAGAACAGCAATCTTCACTGTCTGGCTGAGATACGATATAAAGTGGGTATCAGACCACACAAAAAGCACTGGATTAAATTCTACTTTTCTGTGCCATGTCTTTAAAATATGGAAATTTCAACCCAGTATTTTCAATGGACTAGCTTGCTGCTAATGACGGCGTCTGCGTTTAAGCGGTCTTTCGTCTCTAACTCTTTAACAACGAAATTAATGCTAAAGTCTGTTTAACTGATTATATTTGAATTTAATTACAACATCGATGCTCTAAAAGAAACCGTATGGAATTGAAAATAGTCACATTAGGCTTTCATCGGCAGTTCATCATTAGCTAAAAAGCACTAGCTGTGCATATAGCCCATTTCCTATAATCAGATCTGCATTAATAATAGTTAAAAGTTTGTTAATTCGATTAAAACAATGTCAGCATTAATGGCGTAGTGGTTAGTGCATTGACATATGGCACTCTGGGTGTTCACGATGACCCAAGATCCTTGATGCTGCTCCTTGATACTTCCCCTTTCTCTGCTCCCCACTCCTGCAATACTCTCTACTGTTCTATTAATTAAAGGTGAACCCCCCCTCAAATAATTATATAATAATAATAATAATATAATAATAATAATGATAATAATAATAATAAAAAACTAGCATTTCTCATTATATATATAATTTTATTATATATATATATATAATTTTATATTATATATATTTTTTCATTATATATATAATTTTTATTATATTTATAAGCATAAATATAAATAATATTTATAATTTAATGTTTAATTTCTTTTCAGCAAAGCGGAATGAACTGCCAACTTCCAGCTGCAACCCATCACTGGCAAACACCCATATACACTCATTCACACTCATACACTATGGACAATTTAGCTTACCCAGTTCACCTATAGCGCATGTCTTTGGACTTGTGGGGGAAACCGGAGCACCCAGACTAAACCCACGCGAACATGGGGAGAACATGCAAACTTCACTCAGAAATGCCAACTGACCCAGCCAAGGCTCAAACCAGCAACCTTCTTGCTGTGAGGCGAACGTGCTATTCACTGCACCACCATGCAGCCTAATATTTATAATATATAAATATAAAATATGTATATAAAAACACCTACACAAACTTATTTCTGTAAACAGCAAAGATCTAGAGAGCCACTGATGACATGCATTTACAAAACAGCTGAATTCATTGAGATTTTTTGACTTTCTTTAAAAGATTTAGTTATATCATTGATTCAAGCGATTCGTTCAAAAATGCTGATTCAACCATTAATGAAACAAGTGAAGTCTTTAGGGGTGCTTCATTAAATCTTTCATTCAATCTGAGCTTGAAATCCTTTTTAAAATAATTTTTTTAACCCTTTAAGCCACTGATAGAGTGCAGTTGACATGTATTTAGAAAAAGTCATTGAACTTTTTTGACATTCTTTCAAAAGATTTAGTTATATAATTCAAGCGATTTATTAAAAAATGCTGATTCAACCATTGATGAAACAAATGAAGTCTTTATTGGCGAGTCACCGTTTGTTCATTCTGAGCTTGAAATCCTTGTTTTAAATTCAAATTATTTAACCCTTGTATGTTGTTTGGGACTGTAGGACTCGTTTTCATTGCTTATTGAAATAAAATGAATGCAAGTCACTATTTTTTTCATCTAAGACACATTGGCCGCAGCTCATTTTCTTAACATAAATCAGTGAAAATATGTAATACCCACACACCGTACAGCCCCCTACACATTTATATGATATATCCAAGATGATCTGTTGCATATTTTAACATACAAGTTTTGATTTTGTTGAATTAAAAACCCATTAAGTGGCTTATTTACACAGAAATGAAGACCACGCAAGGGTTAAAAAAAGGTAGACAGCAAATAACATTTTGGGTTGCAGCTGAAGGTTATCCGCTGTGTAAAAACATATGCTGGATAAGTTGGCGGTTCATTCTGCTGTGGCGGCCTCTGATACATAAAGGGACTAAGCAGAAGGAGAATAATTGAATGAATCTAAATGACCTATTTTAATATGATATATTTCAATTAAAAATACAAAATGTAAAAATACATATTTAAACAAGATCTATTTGTATGTTCCTAAATAAATGCTTCCAGTAACAACATATATTCTGTGAAGAACATCTTATGGCACATTAAGACATATTTTAGAACTATATACAGTAGGCCTACCCAGATAATAGATAAAATGAGATTCATGCAACCTTTTCTAACATCAAGATTTAATTTGTTTATAGAACATTTATAACGTTTACATATTGTTTGCAAAAAAAGGATTGTTTCTTTAAAGTGGGGTTTCCAATCCTTTATGAAATTCATTGTTTTGCTGAACACAAATGAAGATATTTGGAAGAATGTTGCCAACCAAACTGATCTCGCCACACATTTATTGCCATAGTAAGAAACATAAATACTATGGCAGCAAATGGGTGGTGAGATCAGTTTAGTGTTATTGACATTATTCGGAATACTCTCCCTCTGTGTTCAGTAGATTAAAGATATATGTGACAACCTGAGGGCAAGTAAATGATGGGTGAGTGAACTATCTCTTTAACATTTGTAAAATCTATAAATCACCTTTTTAAAAATGTCATAAATTGAGCATTTAAAAAACATTCAGAAAGTATGTATTAAAAGTGTTTAGTGTACCGTTTTTATACACAATTAAGGTTCATTAATTCCTAACATTTTAACATAAAGTACCTTTTGTGCAATGGAAAGTTTTATTTTTAATGTTATTTTTTTTAGAACCATTAATGCTAATAAAGGACATTTACTGTATTTTAAAAGTGTAAAATAGGCCCATAAAACATTTATTATTATTATTATTTAAGAACCATATATTCAGCTTGTCTTTATAAACATCTCTAAGAAATCTTTTTGCAGAGTGCACAGTTTAACAGGTTTGTCCACCTCATTTTTAAAAATCTCCGTAACATTTCGGACATGCTGAAAGAATCACTTGCAAACTTGGATAGTTGCAGCGCAGGCTGAATGTGTGTAGCCTATAGGAGCAGCGACCCTGCTCTCCAGAAGGCTGGTCAGGGATTTTGCATGGATGCGCCTGCGAAAGCTCGAGCCAATCACAGGGAGGCAGACGCATGTAAAATTCGCCGCTGAGTTTGAGGAGTGGAGTGAGCACATTGTGCAGTGGGACAGCAGGAGTCAAGCATCTGGGGTCGCGCTCACATTTATTAAACTGATGCGCACTAATGCGCACACTGGCACATCTGACGCGCGCCTGTGGTTACGCGTCTATCATGGTGGTACTCGTTTGAATCGAGGATTATTATTTTAGAAAGACTCCGATCGTGACTATAACGGACATCTACTGCTTAGTGCGCTTGACAGTTTGCAATTCCCCCTTGTTTGTTGTATGAAATCATTGCTCTGACGCCTCTTACGCGTTCTGATATCGCACAAGTTTGTATTTTTTAGTTGGAATTGATTTTCGGACACGTCGTTTTCGGAGATTTCTATCAGTCGGACGGTGGTCCTCTTGTATGGATGTAGTGGGTCGGACTGAGTCGGACCGATCCGGGGGTTCCAGACGCGCTTCCCCGAGATTCCCCAGCAGCATCACCGTCCAGCCGAGCGCATCCAGCAGCAGGCGACATGATCCTTCTGGGAATACTTCTAAATCTGTTCGTCATTAAGGGTAAGACTCTTAAAAACAGCCTCCGTGACTTATTTTTGACATATCAGGGTCACGCTTTACACGGGGATGTTTAAGCAGTATATTGACATTAAGTATTTACGTTGCATATTTACGTAGGTAATTAAACAAACAACACGCGCACATGTGATTATTTTGTAGAGCTGCCAAATACACTCGTATAACTGTTTTAAGATATTTCATATTTATAATGTGACGTGAAGTGAATATACAGATTTGTAGTCAAATAGAGTTTTAGCCGAACTAAATTGAGCGATTATTAAAGCAAAACCATGGTGTTAAAAATTTAAAGGGATAGATAGATAGATAGATAGATAGATAGATAGATAGATAGATAGAT
>CAIGQZ010032675.1:5853656-5864785 GCA_903798205.1 Danio tinwini
TATATAGTTTGTGAACTCTGTTATAGATGAATTTAGTAATGTGTAGAAATAACAATAAATCATAGCAAGAAAAATTCTTAGGGGTAGTTACTAAATTGTAACTGAATTGACCGTAACAATGCTATATATTTATACTTTTCTGGCCCACCTGGAATGTCACTTGGCCCACCCTTAAATTCAAGCTGAAGCCGGGCCTGCGCACTATTAGTTAAAAGTGTTTCCAATTTATATGGCAGAGATGAAAAAACAAAGTCTCACAGATTTGAAACAACATGAGATTGAGAGAATAATGACAGAATTCTGCTTTCAGTGTGAACTAACCCTTTATTAACACTGTCGTCGATGAGAAGGTGTGCGCATGTGTGGACTCGCGCCAGCCACAAGCACAGGTGTGTTTGGGAAAAGGTGCGTGCACGCAACTCTGGACTTTGGCAGCCTCGACTCATTTGCCAGCGACAGATGCTGACAGGTCTGGGAAAAACAAACCTGGCACAAAGCATTCTTCCTTGATTTTGCTTTTACCCAAATGAGTTGTTTTTTTTTTTATAAACACACAAGCTGCACAAGTTATGGGATGTTTAATACACACAAGTGAACCAGGCTTTGTCAGCGCATACACTAATTGCATGGAGAAAAATGTGCCATAATGGACTCGGATGCATCCCAGCCAAGGACATACCCAGGGACAGTCTAATTACATGGGCATTTTTTTGCGAATCAAAGAGGAGTCGTAAGAACGCAGGTTCAATAAACCACACGGGACTAGCTAACATAAAAGGTAATCTTCCCCCACGGGCATGTTTTCTTCACATATGAGGGGACGTTTAGGGTCTTTTCAGGGTCGTGTGTGTGTTTTGTTGATAACCAGGATTTGGAAAGGCAAACACGGTGACGGCAGATGGTGTTGGACTCTCTTGCCTCGACTGGAAGATTCAAGCCAAGCGACAGAATCAGAAAGAGAGCGCGCGCGAGCATGTGTGTGTGTGCTGTGCTCAAACACGGCTTTTATGATGATGTTGTAGCCAATTTTCATTAAAGGAGCTGAGCGCTGTGATTTAGTGACGAGGGCCGTCTCAGCATCACGTCCCTGCGGTGAACTCCTTCCTCCCGGGGCTCTCGGATTGTCTTCCGTTTCTCCTCACTGTCAATCAGACGGGGCCATCCGACCCGCTTCTATTTAATACCACCGCCATGCTTTGATGTGACGTGTCACCAATAGTGAATAGATACGCCGCTCTGACCCACATTTGACAAAACCCTCAATGCAGCAAATAACAGTGTGCACTGAAAGTCTATATACGGCAAACAGCAGTGCATTTACTGTCAGAAAGACCCTCAAATACATCATTAAAGGTATGGTTTACTAAAAGAGTTACAGTTTACTCACTGTTTACTCACCCTCAAGTGGTTTCACACCGATATGAGTTTCCTTTTTCTGTTGAACACAAAAGGAGATATTTAGAAAAATGTTAGAAACTGGTTAACATGGCCTTAATAGTAAGAAAACAATACTGTAGATGGTTACAGGTTTTCAAATTTTTTTTAAATGATATATCTTCAACCAAAAAAACAAGCAAAAACTAAACCTCAAATATGTGACAACCCAGTGGGCACCTTCATGTCAAAATGACATCAAATTGACATCGAGCATGATGTAAAAACACATTAAAAAAAGGGAATTTTTTTTTACTACAACCTTAACGTTTATTGGACGCCCACACATTGATGTCAATTTGACCACTAAAATAACGACACAAAGTATTCGCTATAACAAGAAATGTTTTATCTGAACGTGTTCTAAATTCACATTGGATTTTTTTATCCCTAGAATGTAAACTACCCCAGACACACAACATCATAAGACATTATATTTAGGTTATTTTAGTAGTTCACCAGACCACTCCACACTTTGAGCTATAATTTATTGTAGGGATGGATGAAAGAGATGGTAAGGGAACAGTGGGATGAAGGGGAAGGTAAGTAAGAGGATAAACAGTGAACAGGTAGGTAGGTTGATTGAGCGTCCTACGATGATGCCCAGAGACTCAGAGTGGGTGTACCGTCTCTGTAATATTTTGGTAGAGTGATTGGCCCCGATGGAGGGAAGAGAGGCTTATAAGTATTGTTAATGGGAAGCAAATAAATATAGGGAGAGAGGGTGGGTTAGAGAGAATGAGAAGAACAGTGCTAGAGGGCTGGTTTGCTTTAAGTTTTAGGAAGTGGGTGATTGGTTAAGGAGGTGTGATCCCACTGCCGAACCTTTGTTAACAAGTTCATTAATTATTTCTTTCTTTTTCTTTTCGGCTTAGTCCCTTTATTAATCTGGGGTCGCCACTGCCGAATGAACCGCCAACTCATCCAGCATATGTTTTATACAGCGGATGCCCTTCAAGCTGCAACCCATCACTAGGAAACACCCATATACTCTCAATCATACACATATACTACGGACAATTTAGCTTACCCAATTCAACTAAAGTGCATGTCTTTGGACTTGTGGGGGAAACTGGAGCACCTGGAAGAATCCCACGTGAACACGGGGAGAACATGCAAACTCCACACAGAAATGCCAACTGACCCAGCTGAGGCTCAAACCAGCACCTTTATTGCTGTGAGGCGACAGCTCTACAAGTTAACTCCAAGAAAAACAAATACTACAAAGGGTTACAGGTCTCCGACATTTTTCTAAATAACTTCTTTTGTGATTAAATAATAAAAAAAGAAAAGTTTGTGAAAACCCAGTGGGCACCTTGATGTCAAAATAACATCAATTTGACATCAAGCATGATGTTAAAAACACACAAAAATGTTAATTGATTTGACATCCATTTTACATCCACATATTGATGCCTGTTTGAACACACTGTAAAATAATCTGTTATTTGATGTTTTTTCCAGCAGCTGTGGTGCTGAAAAAACCCTGTAAAATAACGGCTGTTAAATTACAGACATCTACTGTAAAATAACAGACGTTGAATTACAGAAATTTCCTAAAATGTAAATTTCCGTCTGTTATTTTACTGTAAATTTAATTAATTTTATGGTTTTTATTTTACGGGGTTTTTTCGGCACCCCAGTTGCCATAAAAAAAACATAAAGTACCAGATTTTTTTTACAGTGCACCAGAATAACGACAGAAAAGAAACCCAGCAGACACACAACATCATAAGACATTAATATTAAGTTGCCAGTTTCTTAGGACAATGCTATTTTGACGCCCAATAACAGCATAAAATGACGTTGATATTTTGTTAACTTTAGGTTGTGCTGGAAAGTGACCAAAATCCAATGTTAAGCCAACATTTTAAACTAAAGTCATATAAACATCAAATACTGACATTTATTCATCAAGTATGGCAACCAAAATCTAATGTCTGATAGACGTCATAGTGGTTACGTCCACACGATGTCAAGCTGTAACATCATTAGACGTTGATATTTTTTTAGGTTGTGTTAGAAATTAACCAAAATGCAATGTCTGTCCGAAGTTGGACATTGACGTCGGGTTCTGACCTCAACCAGATTTTTATTTCCAATCAATATGCAATGTCCCATGGCCTGCTGGGAATGTTCTGAAAGCTTTAATTCCAAATTCACATTGGATTTTATATCCCTACAATGTAAACTACTTTAATGACAAAATTACATCTAATTGACATCTAACATTGGCATCAAAAATACGTTTGACACATAGTTTTTTGATCTCGTTTTGACATCAGGGTACTCGCGGGGAAGTGGAGAGTAGGTAAACAATGTCAGAATTTTCAGTTTGGGATTAACTATCCCTTTTAATAGCTCTTTTATTGCTTACTTACCGTGTCATCTTTCTACTCATAGTGTTTTAAATTGAGACGAGTGGGTTTGTTTATGTACGTTTTTTTGTTGAGTAATTTGTCTAAATTGTCGGTTTGGGCCCTGAGATGCGGCATGCTGTAATTTAGCTGATGGATTCTTTGGTTTCGTCTGGATCGACAGAACAGACGTTTTCTTGATATGTATCTTGATGTAGTGGTGCTCGGTTTACCGCTGAGGTCCAGACCGCTGTATGCGCATTGATTAGTTAATCACGTTAGACCCGCACATATCGACAGCTGGAGCCGGTTTGCTGTCGCCGACCGTAAATACGGGCACACAAGGATACTTACACTTTACAGTACGCGTCTTCTTCCATTTCACTCAACTCTTTATTCGTTTCAGTCGCTTGTACAGCTGAGCTTCACTGCAGAAACTGCGTCTGTCCTTTCCGCTCAGTCTGTTTGTGTGTGTGTGTGTGTGTGTGTGTGTGTGTGTGTGTGTGTGTGTGTGTGTGTGTGTGTGTGTGTGTGACTTAAAGCCTCAAGGTGTGTGTGTGTGTGTGCGTGTGTCACTGTCACTTACTAAATGTGATTTTAGTGCGCGCACACACACATATCTCGTAATACCCGGCCAGCATGTGTTTGATTGCCATCAGCCTCCATACTGAGACGGTTTCCTATTGTGTGAGGCGTCTGCTGTCTGTCATTCTGTTTACTTTCTTTCTTTCTGTTTGTTTCTTTCACTCCATCGCTCACTTTTCAACTCTACACTTTTCCTTCTCTTAATCGCTCCCTGTTCCATGAAAACGAAGAAGACACTATTTCAAAAGATGTTGGGATATTTTATACAGCGCTTTTGTAATATAATAAATTGAACTAAATTTTGTGACATCACATACGATTTAAGTATATCAATCGTACTATATATAATGCCATTTTAAAACAAATTATTGACATGATTGTATGCGTTAAAGGGATAGTTCACCTCAAAATTAAAATATACTTTTAATATTTTATTTAAATCTAATATATTCTCCCTCTTAAGTGGTTCAAAACCTTTATGACTTTCATTTTTTCTGTTGAACATAAAGGAAGATATTTTGAAGAATGTTGAAAACCTGTAACCATTGACTTATATAGAACAAGTAACAGGTTTTCAACATTTTTCTAAATATATTCTTTTGTGTTTAATAGAAGATGAAACTCAAACAGGTTTGTGAAAACTGAAGAGTGAGTAAATTATGAATCATGATTTTAGGTTTTTATTTTGAGGTAAACAATTACTTTTCGAATTGTTTGCATATTTAATCATGTTTATAATCCCCATATGAAGCTCATTTTAAGACATTATTGCATGTCTATCAACCCTACCGTTTTTCCCAGGATTCTCCCGTATTGTACAATTCTATCCCTCTAGCATCCCGTAAAGGTATTTTCCCATATTTCTGCCGTATTTTCAATCTTTCTATGAAGGGTGGCAATAAACTGTAGAGTCGATCCTCACTATACCCAACCCATACCGCCGAACCAGCAGGGGACGCCCCTTTCTCTTTAATGTGAATCTGTTCTGTGCTTTCATTTTATTTAGGCATGAAAACACTGAAATAAATATAAAAACAGCTGGATTCCCATCCTTTTCCATTACGGGCACTGTTGCCCCTCCTATGCAATCCTCAAAACAGTCAGTTCACGTTTCCCAAATGAATTCTGTATATACAATCTGAAGCGGAGCGAAAGTGGATACTCTGGGTTTTGTGTGCGTGATTGAACGAATATATACACATAAAAATAATAATAATAACATCTAAATGATGATCTTGTCGATCTTGGTTGGTTTTCTTTTAAACACATTTTGTCTTAAATGACCATAAACAGTTAGGAAAGCAATCGAATGCTTTTATATTATATCTGTGCTTTTTTTTTAAGTGACACCTCTCTTATTTAATGTAATCAAATGAAAAATTTAAATGAGAGATTCATTCTCTGCTCTTTAATTAGAATGTTTATATTATATTTCTTTATAATAGCTATTCATTTAATAGGCTAAACTGTTTGCTAATTTATTTGCAGCTTTATTTAATATACTATTTATTCAATGCTTTTAAAATACTAATAGTAATAATAATAGTAATAATAATACAAACATATTACTGACTTTTTTTTTTTACAATAAAAGAGCCAGATGAATGAGTGGGAGGGAGAACCCAACACGTTCTCACGGCAATTCGTAACTTTTGGATTTAGTGGCTAATTCGTAAGTCATATAATTTAGTACCATTTGCTCATCACCCAATGACGGTTGGGTTTATTGGCGAGGTTGGGTGCCACGCCTCCTTTTTAAAATCGTACATTTCGTAAAATCGTACAACTCAACTCGTACGAATTCGTACGAATTACCCACAAAAACTAACAAAACGTAAAATACGTTTCCTCGTGAGATCAGGCTGGAGATCCCTTATTTTCACATCCCAATGTTGACAGGTATTGCATCCCTGAAATGTGATGTTTGTGTATGGTCGGGGGGGTCCAATTTCACTATATGTCAGTGTATGTGAATATATGGAGGTATATGTGACAAATAAAGGCTTGATTGATTATTGTGACATAAGCAAAGCACTGAATTGAAAAAGTTGTTATATTTTTTGATATGTTTGTATACAAGTGAATACAATTATGTCAACTTAAAAAAAAAAAAACTGCACGTTGAACCTTTATTTCTCACAAAATCTATTAAAAACAATAAGTAATCACAAAACACCATAAGTAATAAGTAACTCCAGTAATTTGTGCAATATAAACCTCAAGCCACTGTTAGCATTTATTTATCTAAATTTATATAAATACATCAAAAATAAAAAATAAAAAGTCTTTTATTATTTTAAAACTTTAGATTTAAATCTTTTTGTTATGGATTTTTGGGGTTTGTGTTGTTCATTGTCATTTCTCTGTAACTATGAAGTTTTCCACATTGATTTACAATTGTTGAGTACTATTAAGATCATGTAAACCCCCAATGCTTATGTATTAGCATTAAAACAGAATATTAACACAGAAAACATAAAAATTTACACATACGGTATGGTAGCGCAGTGAGTAGCACAATCGCCTCACAGCAAGAAGGTCGCTGGTTCGAGCCATGGCTGGGTCAGTTGGCATTTCTGGAGTTTGCATGTTCTCTCTGTGTTCGTGTGGGTTGCCTCCATTTTCCCCAACAAGTCCAAAAAAAAAAAAAAGCATGTAGTACAGGTCAATTGGGTAGGCTAAATTGTCCATAGTGTATGTGTGTGAATGAATGTGTATGGATGTTTTCCAGTCATAGGTTGCAGCTGGAAGGGTGTCCGCTGCGTAAAACATATGCTGGATAAGTTGGTGGTTCATTTCACTGTGGCGACCCCAGATTAATAAAGGGACTAAGCCAAAAAGAAAATGAATGAATGAATACTGTAAAAAGGCATTTACATGACAAATGAATACAACAATAATTAATATCTCTGAAGAAAATATGTCTTCAATAATGTTTACCAAACACAGTTTAAACTTTTGCTTGATATGAAATTATTAGTTTACTTTTTATCAGCATTTTTTTTTTAAGTTAAGGGATCTAAAAATCAATAAAATGTTTCTTATTTACCAAGGAGTAATTTAAAGTATCTTTACCATATACATAAATTGTAAATTGTTTTTAAGTTACTAGAATAATCTTCACAGTTTTAGTGTTTCAATAACACTTGAGCACTTCATAAAAAAAAGAATAATATTCATAAATTTTTCTTTGGCTTGGTCCCTTTATTTATCAGGGGTAGCCACAGCGCAATGAACCGCCAACTTATTTTTTTTACGCAGCCGATGCCCTTCCAGCCGCAACCCAGCCACAACATACGATACGGCCAATTTAGTATATTCAATTCACATATATCGAATGTGTTTGGATGGTGGGGGGAAACCGAAGCACCCAGAGGAAACCCACGCTAACACAGGGAGAGCAAACTCCACACAGAAATGCCAGCTGACCAAGCTAAGACTCGAACCAGTGACCTTCTAACCCCTGAGCCATCATGCCTCTAAAATAATAATAATAATAATAATAATTTCCCCTCCCTCTTTTTCCTAATTTGTAAGTCAAACAAAAGTGTCTGCTAAATGACTTAACGAAAATGTAAAAGTCAGTAGCTATGTTTCCATCCAAACATGCGAATGAACTTTATGCGCAAAACTGGATTATCGCATAAAAGACGTGCGAATAAAGCTGCGTTTCCATCCAACGAGTCAAAGCGAACAAAATCGTCACTTCCTGATTAACTGGCGCCAAATATCAACAGTAAAAACTGAATTTGCTGCAGTAGGAGAAGCTGCGTCAATCTTTTCTTCATCTAATAAATGACTTGTGCCTCGGAAGGCAATCCTGACACGCAGTGAACGCGCGGTGGCGTTTAAAGGTGTCAGATGCAGAGCACAGACGCTCTTGATTCTGGATGTCATTAATAATATAATAACAACAATACTTAAACGATGAGACATTTTAGAATGACCAAAACAACATTTCAGATGGTTTATGTTGTGCTCAGCCTGTTGGTTTGTTCATTTACACACATTTTTATCATCAAATGATCTCTTATAACAAAATCACACTACCTTTTTTAATGCACACACTGGAATTTGTGCGGTAAAGTGTTCCATCGTAGTTTATGCGCATCTTTTCTTGTCAAATAAAAAGTTAATCCTACTTACTTATGCGCATACAGTATGCTTTTTATGCACATTTTCAAAATTTTTGCGCATCATGGCGTTTCCATCAAACGTTTTTTTTATGCGCATTTCCAAAATGCGCATAACAATAGGTGGATTGAAACATAGCTATTGTGTCCAAATTTGTTCCTGCATTAATCAAAACACATTAAAAAGAGTATGTTTTGCATAAATAATAAACAAACAAATTACAATGCTCTACTAGCTCATTAAAGAAATATTAAAATTGTTAGTAATTCTTCCTTTCACCATTAGTCAAAGGGAAACATGTAACATCAAACAGGCATCCAGCAGAGCAGCTTTGACTCACAAATAATGTGATTTTAGGGATGTAAACCAGTTTGAAAACAGTCATAATTTGCCTATTTTTGCACAGCAATTACACATTTCACCTTAAATTCTGTGTGAAATCAAAATTTACATTGTTTATTTTGCTATCATACATTGTTATTCTTTAGGTGAACAATGAATTTTTGCAAACCACTGAAAAAAGACGTTTGTTTTAATAATCTTCAATCAAAGTCTTAACGATTTACTTCCATGCTTGTAGTGGTGGTTCTTCTCTATTGACATCAGTTTGACGGCTTCAGCCACAATATTCTTAACCACGTCTCTCTTACTGTTGGCGTGCTATATGGGAAATGATGCACAAAATGAAAGCCCCGCCTCCTACTCAATATTCAATTTCAATTGAAAGTACATAAACATACTGTAATAATGGTATCAGCAACTTTCGGTCAAAGTCTCTTTAAGGCAAGTCATTTCACTCGGTGGCCATCTTTGAAATGCCTCTCAGGCAGTATGCTCGGGCATTCTGTTTGAATGGGGAAACATTAAAGTCCAAAACTGCTCGCCAAGCTTACAATTCAATTTCAAATTAGGAATCACCAATAACATTAAACAACAACTCTCTCTTTAGTTTAATTTCTAAACATTTGAATCACACAAAATCTGCAGAAACTCACGCCTGGTTCGAGCCCCTCCCCAGGAGAATCGTCAGTCTATATCAATCAATGATTGGATCATGTACTAGAAGGCGGGGCTTCATCCACCATATTGACCGTTACAGTTTCCCCATTCAAAACTATACAAGTGACACGTCTTGTGTATTTTATAGGCTTTGTTCCAATTCACGTAGACTTTAAAGCAAAACAAACTGAATGCAGTGGCGGATCAAACAAATCCCTTTAAAATTCAAACAAACACAACAGCATTGAACCGTTTGTCGAATATGCACGAGATCAAAGTGTGTCTACTTGTTTATTTACCTCATGCCTCAGCAGTAGATGGTCTTTCAAGCATGGATCATCGCTGTGGACGGAGGTGCCATTTTGTGGTAGCCATGACCAGCGTTTGTGTCTACAGGCCACAGCCGCTGGTTCTCAATCACCACACGCTTTAAAATGAGCCCTAGCGCAATTACAGCCCCAGCCGCTGCGACGGAAAGCAGACACAAAGGGGGATGGGGTGAAATACAAGAAAGGGAAACACATGTCTCGCACTTCTACAGGAGTGCAAGACTTTTTTCCCTGTCGCTTCTTAATGAAAAACAGCAAACGTAGCCATGAAATTACACAGCCTTGCCACAGTTTCCCCTCAGGTCACGCCGAGACCCCGGCTGATGGCGAGCTGATGACGTCTGTCAGAATTGAGCTGAGAATGGACAGAAAACACAACAGTGTCTGTTGTCAAAGTTGAAAGTCTTGATCTATGGAGTTGGTTGATGAATGAAGATTCTCTGCTGGTTTAAGTTATCTGTCTTCCTGCAATATCGAGCCCGGGAAATTCCTGTCAGAAGACGAGGTCTCTTTTAAATTATTTTACATGTTATTAATTCTGCCCTTGAGTGGCAAGTTAAGGGACTTTGATCTCCGTTTATGCACGGCCACTGTCAGAATGTTTTGTATGCGTATAGAATGCAAATATTAGAACTGTGGCTGATTATATTGAAACAGATGAAAACCCTGAAACAGCGATATATCATAACCCACAGAGACTCAGAATTAAACTAAATTGGAATGCAACTCATTCGCAAAGTTCTACATGTTCTCAGCTCCACTGACTGTTTGCTTATTAAAGGAACACTCCACTTTCTTTCTTTTTTGGAAATAGGCTTATTGTACAACTAGAGTTCAATCTCTTCTTCCATTTTTGAATCCATTCAGATGATCTCTGGGTCTGGCATGAGCACTTTTAGCTTAGCTTTGCATAAATCATTGAATTTTACAATTAGTTACTGGGAATTTGTACATAGTCATGATATTAAAATTTCTGATTTCAGATTTAATATGCAGCATCATGATTAATTTGCCTATTTTTGCGTAGCAATGACACACTTCACCTTAAAGTCTATGTGAGATCAAAATTTACTGTGTTTGTTTTGCTATTTCTGTTTGTTTTCGGCTTCACTGAGTATTTGTTTATTAAAGGAACACTCCACTTTCTTTCTTTTTTAGAAACAGGCTTATTTTACAAATCTTCTAGAGTTAAACTGTTGGGTTTTTACCATTTTTCCGATGATCTCTGGGTCTGGCATGAGAACTTTTAGCTTAGCTTTGCATAAATCATTGAATTTTACAATTAGTTACT
>CAIGQZ010032675.1:5864795-5877067 GCA_903798205.1 Danio tinwini
TTTTTTTTAGAAACAGGCTTATTTTACAACTCTTCTAGAGTTAAACTGTTGGGTTTTTACCATTTTTTCAGATGATCTCTGGGTCTGGCATGAGCATTTTTAGCTTAGCTTAGCATAAATCATTGAATCATTAAATTTTACAATTAGTTACTAGTAATTTGTACATAGTCATGATATTAAAATTCCTGATTTTAAATTTAATATGCAGCGTCATGATATTCAGGGTGGTAAACTTAAAAATGTAACATCAAACAGGCATCCAGCAGAGCCACTTTGACTCACAAATAATGTGATTTTAGGGATGGAAACCAGTTTGAAAACAGTCATTAATTTGCCTATTTTTGCACAGCAAAGACACTTCACTCTAAAGTCTGTGAGATCAAAATTTACAATGTTTATTTTACTATCATACATTGCTATTCAATGTATGATAGCAAGTTTTGCGTGTTTTCGGCTCCACTGAATGTTTGCTTATTAAAGGAACACTTCACTTTTTCTTTTTTTTTTTTTTTTTTTGGAAACAGACTTATTTTACAACTCTCCTAAAGTTAAACTGTTGACTTTTACTATTTTTGAATCCATTCAGATGATCTCTGGCATAAGCATTTTTAGCTTAGCTTAGCATAAATCATTGAATAGGATTAGATCATTAGCATAGTGATTACTTTCATTTAATTAGTTGCATTTAAATGATGAACACCCCTCAGGACATCGAATTTGAATTTAGCACTAGAACTACAAGAACCTATAATTGCAGGAATGGCACACAAGACTACTGAATAGTTTTTTTTTTACATTTGAAACTAGTGAGATTTTAGAGTTAAGCTTTAATTGTCTGTCATCATATTTTATGATTAATCTCCATTACCCTAAAAATACAGTTTTTTGGTAATATAGCCTACTTTGTCCAGCAATATGGAGAGCAAAGTTTTTCCCAACCTAGGCTCATTCTGATTGTGTACTCCTATATACATTTCTGGAAAGAGCAAAATATGTCACAGGAGCTACGTATTTTTTACAGTTTAAATCCACCAGAGGCCAGTGTGTACGCTGAGATCTCAAATTTCTCTCGTGAGTGCCATTCGCGCCTGCTCTTCTCCCATAAATCCATTAGATGCCGCTGTCAACTGACTTACTGACTGATTGACCGATCCCCCCAGTCTTCTCCTACCCTAAACCCAACTGATAGTGTTTTAAAATTCACCGATTGACCAGCGGCCACCCATTTCTCTAAATACAACTGACAGGGTTTTGAAAAGCAATCTAGAAAAATAAAAGCCCTCGTCTGATTTTTATCACATTTTCAGATTTTTATCACAATCTCACCCTGTTATTTACTTCTTTTTAAAATTTTTTTTGGCTTACCTGCTTTCTGGAATCGTTCTTCTCTGGAGTCAAACCTCGTTGTCATGGTCAACGAGCGAGAACAGGAACAGCGTCATACCACCCCATAGCGTTTTAAAGAAGAAATGCAGCCATACTTACTTCTGGCTCCATAAATCGCAATTTTCAGAAATTGTATATAGGGCTACGTTTTTTAGAATGAGCCTACGTTGTTTTTTACACGTGAAAATGTTGTATGGAAAGACATTTCTGAAGTAAAGTTGTTGTTTTATTTTTTGCTATCAGAAAGTTTTTGTTAGCAGAAGGTTGCAGAGGCACACATATTCAAAGCCACAGAATTCTCAGCCCTTTTGTGTTTTGTAATTCTATTATTATAATTGTTAGAGAGAAATATACACACATATAAGAAAATCCAGGCTACTATAGCTTTACTGGTTTTAATTTAGCTAAGAATTGTCAAAGTGGCTGCCTTGGTTTTAGGGTTAAAGGACTGGAAGTTGAATTTACCAACGCAATCTCACGGCTATTCGTAACTTTTGGATTTAGTGGCTAATTCGTATGAAATCTTACGATCTAATTTATACAAATTTGTACGATTTGCTCATCACCCAATGACGGTTGGGGTAAGGATTGGGGTTAGGTGGCACGCCTCCTTTTTAAAATCGTACATTTTCGTACGACTGAACTCATACGAATTCGTACGAATTAGCCACAAAACTGACAAAACGTAAAATACCTACGTTTCCTCATGAAATCAGGCTGGAACTTACTAATTCATTCATTCATTTTCCTTTGGCTTAGTCTATTTCAGAGGTTTCCACTGCGGAATGAACCAAAAACTATTCCGGCATATGTTTATGCAGCAGGTGCTCTTCTGGCTGCAACCCAGTATTGGGAAGCACCCATACACTCTCACATTCACACACATGCTAACTACTGAAAGTAACTAGTTGCATTACTTACAACACCCATACACTCTTACATTCACACACACATTCATATCCACTATTCAATTCACTTATACCGCATGTCTGGATTGTGGAGCAGCCGGAAGAAACCCACGCGAACATAGGGAGAACATGCAAACTCCACACAGAAACTCCAACTGGCCAAGCCAGGACTCGAACCAGAGACCTTCTTGCTGTGAGGCGACAGTGCTAACTACTGTGCCATCCCTAAATAGCAAATTGATTTTGACAATATATTTTGACAATGTGTTGTCACGTAACTAGACTTTGAGATTTATGGCAGAAAGTCTTTCATTGGCTAAGAACTGCTCAAGACACTTTAAATCAACCAATCACAGTTTTTTTGCTTTAGTGTTATATTTATGGGCATGAAAATGTAAAGTTGATGGCCCTACATTAACAGTCTGGCATGCAAGCAATAAATCATCCATTAAAGAGCATTGTGTTCACTTGTCAAGAGTGAGTTTCACTTAATTTTGAACATCCATTGTTTAGCTTATATTTTTAAGCGTTCATTGTCACGGATGGGGTTTTCTTCTTCCGTGAGGTGATTTGGCGTCACTGCTTTGTTTCCAGGAAGATCGTTATAGGGGACAAAATTCACTTTTACTTGGTGTTTGAACACTGACGTGTGTCCAAAGTGTGTAAACAACCATCATAATGATAAAAACCCATGCACCCACAGCTTTTTTTTATAATCCCCATAAATCAATTCATCCCTCTGTGAGGCCACAAGCCCCACCCATTACTGACAGTCAGTCAGAATCACTTCATTTAGGAAAGAAATGTATTCCTATTAAGCTGCTAATGTTATTGAGTCAAAAGCAATGATTGATTTTCTTTGGATTCATGTTAAGAGCATCAGACAGCAGTAGGCACTGTATTTTATGCTCCCATCATTTTAACACTCAAATCTAATAAAAGCTTTTGATTCCTCTCTCAACTGTTTACGTTGAATGAATTCTTCATCATAAACAACAAAGTTCAGATGCATTTCACAGTCTCAGTGATTCTAATGAATTATGCTGGTTTTGGACAGCCTGCTGTGAAGATTGCACACATGTAGAAGGGGGAACAGTTGAAGAAGTCAAACTGTTACAGCTGAAAACTCATCATTTCACAATCTAGACCTTCTTTTATTAGAAAATAACTTTATTTATGTGCATTTATCTTTTAAAGTCTGCATGAACCAGAAGCTGCGACCATTGTTTTTTTTTTTTATCATATTGTGATATTAATTGAGAAAAGCGTAGGCATAGCTTGTTTTTTCTACTGCGAGCTGACTGGATGTAGTAAAGTAGGCATTTAATTCAGAAAGATCGGGGAAAGGGTTTTGGTGGAGTTATTAACAGTGTTGGGGAAAGTTACTTTTGAAAGTAAGGCATTACGATATTAAGTTACTCTCCAAAAAAGTAACTAGTTGCATTACTTAGTTACTTTTTATAGTAAGTAATGCGTTACTTTTGAGTTACTTTTGCGTTACTTCTTATTACCTGGCTGTGGCTTGATCTCTTTCAGAGTTTTTTTTTTTATAGAGTTCTGCTATTAACAACACACTGTACAACCTACACGTACAATTACCTTTAAAAAATCGAACCCTAGAGCTCTACATGCCATATTTACAGAATATTGAAAGTTTAAAGCAATGTGTTTGCTACTTTTGTATTATTTGTCTTAAGTAAAATCACTGTCAATTGAGACTATAAACGCCTTTTCCTTTTGTTCAATGCGTTTAAAATAATGAACACATTCTCTTATTGACTGCGTGATTCATCGTAACTACTTTAATTTTAATTCAGCAATAAATTTTTTAAAAGCTAATTAATTAAACTAAAAAGTAACTCCCATTCAATTTTCCAGAAAGTAACTCAAATATTATTACTTATTTTTGGAAAAGTAATGCGTTACTTGACTTGTTATCTAGAAAAGTAATATTGTTATGTAACTCACATTAGTTGTAATGTGTTACCCCCAACACTGGTTTTTACAGCCTAACACACACATTCCCCTTTACTATTTCTGTTTAGATGTGTCTCATTTTAGAGGCTGCATCCTCCGAAGGATGCAGACTTCAAAGGTGAGTTCTTCGAAGTCCACACAAGCCGAACTAAGCGTTTTGAAATGAGACGATCTAGCCAACAGAGGACAGATTACGTCACCTACCAACCGTACCAGATTAATAATCGGTAATAAAATTTGTAATGACTTTTTTTCCAAAGTGATGGAATCTTATTTTAAGCGATCTGAAGGCAAAACAAGGTTTAAAGAAGCTGGAAATATATTTCCTTTGAGCCATACATGTGTACATAAAAATATAAACTGTCTTTAAAATCACTTATTAGTAAGTTGTGTCATACTGTTTTTGTTTATTAACATGCGTTCAAAAATCTAAGTCAAATAAAACCTAATCAATACATTTAATCGGGAGTTTTCTTTTAAAAACGTTCTGCCGGTATCAGCGCGCAATGAATCTTTGGATGTTCGAGGCATGTTCGAGGCTGCAAAGGATCCACCGGTTGTATCCTTAATTACCTGGGAAACGAAGGACACATTTTGAGGCTGCATTTGAAGAAACCTTAAAATTTTGTTTTGAAACGATGATGCAGCGCCCTTCTAATGCCTTCCTCGGAGGATGCAACCTCTGAAATGAGACAGGTTTTGTTGTCAAAACAGTTAGAGAGGCGTGGTTAAGTATTTTGACCACGCCCCATACCTCAGACAGATGTAATCTGAGAATTTACCTAAAAACAAAGAGGAAAAGCATTTTCAGATTTCAATTTTAGGGCGAACTACTTTTATTTTTGTCTTAAGGACTAGGCATGGGCCGGTATAAGATTCTGACGGTATGACAACCTTGGATAAAAATATCACGGTTTCACAGTATTGTGATTTCTGCTCTAAAATATATTCTTTTTAAATGTCTGTAAAAAACCAAAATTTTTCCCCTTTGAACACAATATATTTTATTTTGAGAAACATTTATACATTTTCACCACAAAACTAGCGATGTGAGCTAACAAAATCAATATGGTTAGCTTTGATTTCATGTGTACTTAAATATTCACAGGCAGCTATCATGAACACAATGGGGCCACTTCAGTTCTTTAACACTTCTTTGTATTCAAAGTTGGACTCCAATTTCACACAGATCACACTATTATGTCTCTCTTTTAGTTTTAACACATATTAATCTGTTTTTATTTTTTGTTGTTTTTATTGTCATATTCTTTTATGTATTTTATGGTTAGCACTGTTGCCTCACAGCAAGATAAAATGCACACAATGGCTGCGTCCAAAATCGAATACTTCCATACTATATAGTTTGTTAAAACAGTATGCGAGTCGAGTAGTATGTCCGAATTCATAGAATTCAAAAAACAGTATGTGAGAAGTACCTGGATGACCTACTACTTCCGGCGAGATTCTGAAGTGCACATTCAATAGACGCTATGCTATCCTATGATGCCCAACGAAAGAATTCATAAATGGGAGTGAAGCGATGCAACTCAGCGGGTAGGTCACGTGATTATGACAAAATGGTGGATGTAGTACGTCCGAGATCCATTCATACTGTATAGATCGCACTTTTCTAACAGTAGTACATTTAAATTCAAATGCAGTACACACTGAGTAGTACGCGGTTTCGGACACAGCCAATAAGTACTTTTGATACAATGGATAAGTAGATTTGAGATCTTTCTCCATTGCGCCCAATAAAATCAATATTTTATTATTTTTATCCTAGTTATGTCTTTTTCAAGGGTGGCATGGTGGTGCAATGGTTAGCACTTTCACCTCATAGCAAGAAGGTCAGTGGTTCAAGTCCCGATTGGGTCAGTTGGCATTTCTATGTGGAGTTTGCATGTTGTCCTCGTGTTGGCGTGGGTTTCCTCCGGGTGCTCTGGTTTCCTCCACAGTCCAAAGACATGGTCCATACCGTTGAAGTCAGAATTATTCGCCCCCTTTTGAATTTTTTTTCTTTTTTTAAATATTTCCCAAATTATGTTTAACGGAGCAAGGAAATTTTCACAGTATGTCTGATAATATTTTTTCTTCTGGAGAAACTCTTATTTGTTTTATTTCAGCTAGAATAAAAGCAGTTTTTAATTTTTTTAAAAGCCATTTTAAGGTCAAAATTATTAGCTCCTTTACTCTATATTTGTTTCATAGTCTACAGAACAAGCCATCTTTATACAATAACTTGCCTAATTACCCTAGCCTGCCTGGTTAACCTAATTAACCTAGTTAAGCCTTTAAATGTCACTTTACTTTTTTACTTTTCAATTTCTTGAAAAATATGTAGTCAAATATTATTTACTGTCATCATGGCAAAGATAAAATAAATCAGTTATTAGAGATGAGTTATTAAAACTATTATGTTCAGAAATGTGTTGAAAAAATCCTCTCTCCAATAAACAAAAATTTGGGAGAAATAAACAGGGGGCTAATAATTCTGACTTCAACTGTAGGTGAATTGAATAAACTAAATTGGCCATAGTGTGTGTGTGTGTGTGTGTGTGTGTGTGTGTGTGTGTGTGTGTGTGTGTATGGGTGTTTCCCAGTACTGGGTTGCAGCTGGAAGGGCATCCCCTGTGTAAAACATATGCTGGATGAGTTGGCGGTTCATTCTGCTGTGGCGAACCCTGATGAATAAGGGACTAAGCTGAAAGAAAATGAATGACTGAATGTATGTTTCTTTTATTTTTGATTATGTAAAGCACTTTGAATTACCATTGTGTATGAAATGTGATATATAAATACACGTTGCTTTACATTTGGTTTGCTACCTCAAAGTCTAAATAAACTCTCTTCATTTAAAAAAAAAAAAAGCTTGAAATACTCAATCGTTTTTTAAAATGATGTTTAAACGCACCCCACTGATGAATTACATCTGAATAGAGAAAAGGCTGGATGAAAACACACACACACACACACACACACACACACACACACACACACACACACACACACACACACACACACACACACACACACACACACACACACACACACACACACACACACACACACACACACACACACACACACACACACACACACACACAGAAAATGTGTGATTCCATCTGGGCCTGCTCACGACCGTAGCCAAATATCTGTCTGCAATGCCAACTGCAGTCTGCAAAATCAATTAGCTCGTTGCTAAAGCATATTTTTTAAAGTACACGTGGTTAATTGATTTCCAAAAATGACTTTGTTCGCAATCCTCCAGGGTCTGTCTCCTCTGTGGTGCCGGTGTTCCCTGAATCTGTGGGCTGTTTAGAGGCTCTCCAGGAATGCATGATGGTGCCGGAGTGCAAGCGTCAGTTCCGGCACCTGGAGTACTGCGTGGACGAGGAAGCGGTGGCTCCACTGAATCTGGACGCGCGGCAGGCCTGCGTCGATTCCCAGAACACCCTCATGCACTACCAGCCCCTGCAGGACTGCAAGTGTCAGCGAGGGTCTCGCATGGAGCAACAGTGTCTAAGCATTTACTGGACCATCCGCTTTCCACAGGGTAAGAGCGAGCTGCCAGTGAGTGTGTTTTAGGGCCGCACAATATAGCATGTTAGAATATAATAAACTCTGTTGATGATGGAGAACTGCAGAGTGAATGATAAACAGATGTTTTGTCTTGAGAGTATCTGAGATACAGTGTTGTGCTAGTTACTGAAAAATAGTAACTAGTTACAGTTACTAGTTACTTCATTCACTCAATTACTTGATTGATTACTGATATTAAAAAGTAATGCGTTACTGTTAAAAGTAATTTCTGAGTAACTTTTTTTAAAGAACATTTTATTGCTTCCATTAATGCCCTCATAATGTCACTTCAGTTCTGCTTGGAAAATACACTGTTGATCAACTTCACAGTTTTAATTCATTTGCATTCTCACAACTAAAACACAAGACAAACTTAAAGGGCACCTAGTTTACCCCGTTTTCCAGATTTAATATAAGTCTTTTGTGTCTCCAGAATGTGTCTGTAAAGTTTCAGCTCAAAACACCCATCAGAATATTTACAGTTGCAATCAGAATTATTCAACCCCCTGATTCATTAGCCCCCGGAGAGAAGATTTTTTTAACACATTACTAAACATAATAGTTTTAATAACTCATCTCTAATAACTGATTTATTTTATCTTTGCCTTGATGACAGTAAATAATATTTGACTAGATATTTTTCAAGACACTTCTATACAGCTTAAAGTGACATTTAAAGGCTTAACTAGGTTAACTAGGCAGGTTAGGGTAATTAGGCAAGTTATTGTATAATGATGGCTTGTTCTGTAGACTATGGAAAAAATAAATAGCTTAAAGGGGTTAATAATTTTGACCTTAAAATGGGTTTTAAAAATGAAAAACTGTTTTTATTCTAGCCAAAATAAAACAAATAAGACTTTCTCCAGAAGAAAAAAAAATATTATCAGACATACTGTGAAAATTTCCTTGTTCTGTTAAACATCATTTGAGAAATATTTAAAAAAAAAAATCTAAGGGGCTTCAATAATTCAGATTGCAACTGTATTATACCTTTCTGAAGTTTGTAATTTTTAGCTCTTAGCATCTTGTTGCTGTTTTTATGGCCTGTGCCTTTAATGCTAGTCCTCCCCGCCCACCGCTCCCACGTGCCTGTCAGCGTGCCTCAATCTACGCCCTTGGCTGCCTCACAGCACGTTCACACCAAAAGCGGCGAGAGCGTCAAAGTAGCCGGAAGTCATTCATTTTCAATAGGAAAGGCAGCGCGGTGCGTCTTCGCCAGTGTAGGCATTGAGGAGAGTTGAAATCAAGTCAACTTTATGGTAATGAACTATGACGCTGTTCGGCGGCAACCAATCAGAATGTAGAAGTCCACCGCTTGAGAGAAGTTCAGAGAACACAGTCCTGTGAACTTTGGTTCCGACCACAGTTGTTCCCAAGGGTTTTAATATTACGATCGCCGGATTTCCAATTATTTACAAGGTTTTCTTACAGGAACATACATGAAAAAAGTTACTGGTGATTTACTGATGTGCATTAATGTTATATATTTTTTTTCTTTAAAAAAGCGTAAATCTCATGCGACAATACAGAACAGAATTGCTACTTCAGGATATTTCAGACATATGGACACATTGGATAATTAAGTGGAACAAAGCCACACCACATGCAACTTGATCTTTCAATTGTTAAGTGAATTTGATAAAAAGTGTGCAACATTTTTCACTCTAGAAAGCATGTTTTATGTGGGAATGTAACTGATATGATATGCTGCAACGGCCCCTTTCAATCCGAGATCAATGTATCGAACTTTGACGCTCTTGTCTTGTCTTGACAGCGTTGTCGCCAAGGTAGCCAGAGCGACCTTTGACGCTCTTACCACCTTCGGTGTGAACGCACAGTCAGATAACAGACAAACATGAAGCAAGCAGATCTCATGTAATGTTTGTGAGAAATACTACAGTAAGAACTTTACCAATGATTTTTTGATGTATTTGTTGTGGAGTTGCAAAAATGAGTCACACACACACACACACATCGCGGACACACAAAGCAGACATACACACACACAGACAGCGCACGCTTTTAGCTTTGTGCTGTGCTAATGAAGTAAAGCTGAAGTAAATCGCTGTAATTCATTACAAACATTTACTGTTTTAAAACATTTTAAACTTGTAAAACTCACTCTTGCTCACATTTGATGATGATTGATGATCATCATAATCCAGGTTGCTTTGCGCACGTCCTGTCTTGTTGATATGGTTATATGTCTTACTACGGAGACGTGTTAATATGCAGATGTCAATCAATTCGGTGGGCAGGGAAACCGCACTCCTACGTCAAGTTGCGGTCGGCCTCAAAATGGGAGGGATTTGGATGCTATTTTAACGTCAGGAGAAAAAAAAAGACTTATTGTGTTTATATCACCCCAATATGACTGTGGACACATTATACCTACAGACAGTTCTGTCCAAACAGCTCTCAAAAGATGATTTTCATAGGTGCCCTTTAAATAAAAAGTAATTTTTAAACACTAACTTCTTTAAGTCAGACCAGCAGCACAATAGTGAAAATATCACAAGGTGATAAACCAGCTGAATAATATATTCAGAAACAAAAAAATCTAAAACTAATGTTACTTCAGCATCATAAAAGTTGTTGTATTTAACCCTTAAACATGTTTTTTTTTTCACAGGTGAAAACTAGCAATAATATACAACAAACACAAAAACTTTATGAAATAAATAAATGAAAGTAATCTGAATTATCATTCAGAATCAATTTGGTTAAAACTCAGCACCAAAAACAAAACAAAACTGCTAATATAGACAACCATAAATTTAACAAAAACAAAACAGCTGCTCAAATATGAAATCAATGAAAAGTATGGAAAGTAATCCATGTATATTCAAAGTGCAAAATCTGCTGTTGTATAACAGCTATAAAAATATGTCAAACAATAAAAAATAAATCACAGCATTTTTCTGAGCAATACAACACTATAGATTTTAAACAAAATTTTTTTTAATATTTTAAAATATAACAGAAATGTGTCACTGTGTCTACTAAACTGATCCATTTTGTTTTACAGATAACAAATGTGAGCTTATTTATTTGAAACAACAAACATAGTAATATTAGTAATTAATAATAGTAACGTCAGTAGTCTCTTGGTCTACTCGGTCTACCTCATGCGCACCAGGTCTCTCTCGTGCACATTCTTGGTGTATCTCGCATGCATTCGTTTTATGCTTTCGCTTGACTTTTGACCACACTGTACAATTTTTTAAAGCCAATATAACAAAAAACATAATCCTTATTTCCTTTCGCTTTTTCTTGTTCACTCAACCTTGAAAACATCAGCTCCACTGACCTAAAATTATTTGTCAGTAGTACAAAAACCGTTTAGTTGGGTTAACATAAGATTATTAGTTTTCTGGAGAGGTAAGCTACTCTGTAACAAAACTTTTTAAGTTGTGCCAACTGAACATTTTTTTGTCTGCAAAACTGCAATGCCTTGAGTGAACAACAACAACAAAAAAAATCCTTATTTCCTTTAGTTTTTTTTTGTGTACTCAATGTTTAAAAACATCAGGTTAAAGTGTCTAAAAGTTGAGTGGACCAAAAGCACTTTTGGAAATTAGTACTAAGAAATAATACATTATCAGAACAAACAAACATAGTTCAATAAAAAAAAAACAGAGACAAATGTTAACGAAATGAGTTATAGAATTATAATTTGAGCATTTGATTTGTTATTTAATTATTACAGGATTTTACTGAGTCGTTCATGAAAATTAAATATCAAATACATTTGATTTCTCATTTGCGAATGCATTTAGATTTATTATTTGATCATTTGAGCACTTGATTTATTGTTTGGGTAGTTGTTTTGAAAGTTCGATTTATTCATTGATCTATAATTAATTTAAATATACATAAAAGTTAAATACAAATTAACCATCCACATGTGCTAAGCATTTCTTTTTGTAGGTAAATGCCACCCCTGATGATGAATTCTTTTCAAGCTATTCAGTTCATCATGGTAAAATTGTCCTCAATAATTCCAATGTATATTGTAGAAAAATAAAAGACTGCAATGTCAGTTTTTTCCAATACTGTGCAGCTCTGGTGTCTTTTCCTCAGTGACCGTTGTCGGCTGTAAGCTGTCTTATAATTCACCCCTCCTCTCCAACCACCTGGATCTGTTCTGACATTAACTTCCTCCCCAAGTTTATTTCTTATAAAAAATCCTGTTTAAGCCGGAAATGCTTTCATCTAGGGACTACAAGAGGCTGCAAAGTCAGTCCTAAAGGGTCCGTAGAAAGTTTAAGAAAAAATATTTCTTTTGTAAAAGACCAATTTTAAACCAGGGAAAATGGCTATTGACATTAATTTGAATCATTAATAACAATTACTTTGAATTAATAATATTTTCAAGAAATTTGATCATATCATTTCTTATTATATATATATATATAT
>CAIGQZ010032675.1:5894113-5905340 GCA_903798205.1 Danio tinwini
CCATCCATCCATCCATCCATCCATCCATCCATCCATCCATCCATCCATCCAACCAACCAACCATTTATCCATGGCATCCAACCATCTATTTATCCATGCATCTTTCTATCTATTTATCCATCCATACTTCCAAGTAACCAACCAACCTACCAACCAACCAACCATCCATCCATCCATGTATCTGTGCATCCATCCATCCATCCATCTATTTATCCATGCATCCATCCATCCAACCATATATTTATCCGTGCATCCATCCATCCATCTAACCATATATTTATCCGTGCATCCATCCAACCATATATTTATCAGTGCATCCATCCATCCATCCAACCATATATTTATGTGCGCATTCATCCATCCAACCATCTATTTATCCATGCATCCATCCATCCACCAACCAACCAACCAATATATATCTTATATATCTTTCCATGAATCCATGCATCCAAGCTGAGCATTTGTTTCCTGTTGTTTTCAATGGTACAGTATTGCCACGTTTTTCGATTTGCAAGGTGCCAAGCGGGTGTTTTACAGTCAGCGCTGCATTTTTCAGATGTTGCAAGTTGAAAAACGTAGCACCAATTTGTGTTACTTTTGAGCTATCCATTCAAACACAATGGAGGAAGGGCGGGACAATACAAACCAACTCTCAGCAAATAATCTGCTAAAGACTTTCAACTTGAAATGGTACAGCGGGGATATTCTGTATCATAGCAAGCGACAGGCAAAAAACAGCCTTAAGAATGGGTTTTAAAAAAGCACATTTTTGCGCAAATGCCAAATGACATGATATTATGAACATGATGTAATAACGGACCCGTTATAAATAGAGAAACAGTATGTAATAATAAGCATTTGAATAGGCATCACGGTGGAGCAGTGGGTAGCATGATTGCTTCACAGCAAGAAGGTCGCTGGTTCGAGCCCCGGCTGGGTCAGTTAGCATTTCTATGTGGAGTTTGCATGATCTCCCCGTGTTCGTGTAGGTTTCCTCTGGATGCTCCAGTCCAAACACATGTGATACAGGTGAATTGAACAAACTAGTTTGGCTGTAGTGTATGTGTGAATGCAAGAGTGTATGGGTGTTTTCCAGTGTTGGGTTGCGGCTGGAAGGGCATCCGCTGCGTAAAACATATGCTGGTCAAGTTGGCGGTTCATTCTGCTGTTCCGACCCCTGATTTATAAAGGGACTAAGCCGAAAAGAAAATGAATGAATGAATGAATAAGCATTTGAACATACATTATATAACTCAGGATATCTGGACACAGCCGCAATGAGCGCCTTCTATGCAATGATATAATGGTAAATAAAACAATTGGCATGCCAACTTGCTACTATAAACAGAAGCTCGCAACGATTACCCTGCGTCCAACCTCTTCTGATTGGTTCACTTTTCTTGTAACTGACAGTGAAGTGTGAAAGTTGAAGATCATTCAACATCACACAGCGTCTAAAAAAATGCAGCGCTCACATGTGTAGTGCTTCAAAAGATGCAAGATGTAAGCGTAATAGTCTAACATGTTCATCTAACGTGTACTTACACTGAAAAACAATAGAAAAGTAGCTCATTGGAAAGGAAAAATGTATTCTGTGTGAACGGCCCCTAAAGATGAACCCTGCCATCCTGTAAAAAAAGATCTTGTGCTTTCAATCATAACCCGAAGCTAATGACCATAGGTGAGAGTAGCAGCATAGACTGACTGGTAAATAAAGAGCTTTGCCTTTCTGTTCAGCTCTCTTCCCCCCACAACAGACCGGTACATTGACCGCATTGCTTCTGCCGCAACACCAATCTCTCAGTCTTTCAATCTCACGTTCAATCCTTCCCTCACTCATGAACAAAACCCCAAGACACTTGAACTCCACCTGAGGCAAGGACTCGTCTCCAATGAACTAACTCCATCCACACTCATGTACATATACTGTATGCATACAGCGTGGAATGCAGAAAAATAAGTAAACCCAGGCCTGTAGCAGTAAAACAAACAAGCATGCAAGCAATTAACTTAATATGGTTATCGCCCACATAACCTGTCTGTAAACAGTAATGATCACAGGACATCATTACATCACACTCATTACAACATTACATCATACTCATGAGGTTTATAATGCGACTCATCCTAATTTTCAGATCATTATTATGCATCCTTTAAAAATTCAAACACTGCAAAGAACAAAAATAAAAACTATAATACACATGGGGTATTGACCTTATTCTTCACGGACAAGCAGGTGCCGCCATTGGAATCCTTTTGGTTGAGACTTAAGGTCTCATTTACTTCCATTGATTTCTAGATGTTAAAAACAGCATGTTATGCTGCTTCATGTTGCAAAGTGATCTTTAATTATTATATTATTTTACTTTTTAAGTATAGCCATGAACACACTTGTTTGTAGAGAAAGTAGTTTGGCCATTTTCTGCCGTTTATTACTCCAAGTCATTTCTCCAATAGGCAACTGAATCGGAAGTACAAAAACAAGCGAACCTCCTTATTGCAGAATAAGGTCAATAAATCAGATGCACTCTGTAACAAAAGTCTTGTCGTTGATCCCAGTTGTAAGAGTAACAAAAAATAACTGGACTTATAGTTGATCATTTGGAAATGTGGCAGAAGGTCGATTTTTCTAATGAATCATCTCTTGAACTCCATCCAAATCATCACACATCACCTATTGTAACCCGCATCGACCCAAGATTCTCACAGAAATCAGTCAAGTTTGGAGAAGGAAAAATCATGGTTTGGGGTAACATTCCGTATGGGGCCGTACGAGAGATCTGCAGAGTGGATGGCAACATCAACAGCCTGAGGTATCAAGACATTTGTGCTGCTCATTACATTACAAACTACATGAATTCTTCAGCAGGACAGCGCTTCTTCTCATACTTCAGCCTCCACATCAAAGTTCCTGAAAGCAAAGAAGGTAAAGATGCTCCAGAATTGGCCAGCCCGGTCACCAGACATGAATATTATTGAGCATGTCTGGGGTAAGATGAAGGAGGAGGCATTGAAGATGAATCCAAATAATCTTGATGAACTCTGGGAATCCTGCAAGAACGCTTTCTTTGCCATTCCAGATGACCTTTATTCGTTATTTAAGTCATTACAGAGATGTGTGGATGCAGTTGTCCAAGTTCATGAGAGTCATACACAATATTAATTATTTTTCAGCTGTACCATGACTTATTCTATACTGTACATTATGTTATTTCTTCATTATTTATTTCTAAGCAAAGTCAGACCTTACTGTCCTAATTAAATAATTAAAAATCAAGGCATAATCATATTTTACTTTGGTAAAAAAAAGCGTGATCTAAAGGCCTTTGCCTTTCATTTTAACCACGTCTGATACCAAATGATCACCTAGAAGTTATTTGTTTTTCCTAAAACTTGGATAGGCGACAAGACTCTTGTCAAGTAGTGTATATATACATTTCCTCTGTCAGAATTGAACACACATTTTTGTTCTAACCAATCTGTGCCCGTATTCAAATTTGTCTGGTCCGTCAGGTCAAGACTGGCTGATTTCCAGCAGAACTGTCAGCCGTCCTCCCTCTCTCCCTCCGGCTGTCTCCGGGATAGTGGAGCCGTGTGCCTCAAGGCCTATGCTGGGCTCATCGGTGAGAAACCAACCTCGCACGACCTTGAAAAATGGATGCACGCTTAATGAAGAGCACAAAGCGCACAAATCAATACATCACTGCACAGTCTGTACTTAAATAATATTACATTTTTAATGACGAGCACTTCGCTCTGCGTCCTGCTGGAGCGAGTAGACTGAGACGAGAATTGGTAACGGGAATGGTCAGAGCGGTTTGGGTTCAACTTCATGTCGTGGGTTTGCTTTAACCCAGTGTGCCACTTAGATTGAATTAGCAGACCAACCTGAGGCAACATAATTAAAGCGGAAGGGGGTGGATAGGCTACACTGCTTGGTGATTCTCCCAGATGGGCTTTGGGGTAATTGGCATGGGATCTTTTCCTCTGGCTGTCTCTCATCCACTCTGTCTTTCTCTCTTTCCCCCTCCCTCCCTTCCTCCACAGGTACCATCATGACACCAAACTACGTGAGTAACAGCAGTACAGAGGTGTCGCAGTGGTGTAATTGTGAAGGCAGCGGGAACCAGTGGCAGGACTGCCTGCGTATCCTGCGCATGTTCAACAGCAACACTTGTCTTCGTGAGTATAGCGGAATGTCATTTGCATATCTGAGAGGTCTGAGAAAAAGAGTGTTAGTTTAGCACTTTTCTGGCACATTTGTTGTTTCCTACAGGAACAGGGTTGTGCTTACATTTTTTTTAATGGTCTGTTGCCATCTGTTTTTCATACTGTGACAGCATCTTCTCCTGAATAAAAGGAATAAATAAATTAAAAATGAGTGAATTAACAAATGAGGAAGTGAGTGAATGGATGAATGAGTGAATGAATGGGTGAATGAATGAGAGTGAATAGATGATTAAATGAGTGAATGAATAAGAGAAGGAATGAGTGAGTGAATGAATGAGTAAATGGGTGAATGAGTAAGTGAATGAATGGGTGAATGAATAAGAGAGAATGAATGGGTGAATGAATAAGAGAAGGAATGAGTGAGTGAGTGAGTGAATGAATGAATCGGTAAATGGGTGATTGAATGTGTGAATGAATAGGTTAATTATGGAATAACTGAGTGAATGGGTGAATGAATGAATAAGTAAAGGAAAAAGTGAATGAATGGGTGAATGAAAGTGAAAGGCCAATTGACTGAGTGAATGAATAAGTGAAGGAACGAGTGAGTGAATTAAAGAGTGAATGAATGGGTGAGTGAATGAGTAAATAGGTGAGTGAAAGGGTGAATGAGTGAGTGAATGAAAGTGAATAGATAATTGAATGAGTGAACGAATAAGAGAAGGAATGAGTGAGTGAATGAATGAGTGAATGGGTGAGGGAATGAATGGGTGAATGAGTGAATAAATAAGAGAAGGAATGAGTGAGGGAGTGAGGAAGTAAATGGGTGAATGAATCATTGAATGAATGACACTGAATGGCTGATTGAATGTGTAAATGAATGGGTGAATTACTGAATGACTGAGTGAATAAATGAATAAGTGAAGGAATGAATGGGTAAATAAATGAGTAAATGATAAAGTGAAGGAATGTGTGAGTGAATGAATGAGTGAGTGACTGAATGGGTGAATAAATGAGTAAGTGAGAGTGAAAGGTCAATTGTCTGAGTGAAGGAATAAGTGAAGAAACAAGTGAGTGAATTAAAGAGTGAATGAATGGGTGAATGAATGAATAAGTGAATGGGTAAGTGAATGAGTGAGTGAATGGGTGAGTGAATGAATGGTTGAATGCATGAGTGAATTAAAGAATGGGTGAGTGAATGTGTAAATAAATGAGTGAGTAAATGCGTGAATGGGCAAATGAATGAGTGAGTGAATGGGTGCATGAATAAATGAATGGGTAAATGAATAAGTGAATGAATAAGAGAGTGAATGAATAAATGAGTAAATGGGTGAATAAATGCATTAGTGAATGAAAGAATGAGTGAATGAAAGCAAGAGTGAAGGAATGCGTGAATGGGTAAATGAATGAAATAAGTAATGAATGAATGAATGATCAGTTTTCTACACCAGAAGAAAATAGGTCCTTGTGGTACGGCATACTTTTCTGCTGTCAAAGATACAAACTATGGGACAAATTCGGGCAAACCCTATAAGGATACTAATTAAAAAGCAATCCTTCTGACCCCTTTATTGACAGAGGAGTGTTTATCCCTTTAACAGACATTATAACTGCTTGGTTGACATTTTGTCTATATGTTCTTATTAAAACAAAAAAAAAATCTAAATTTGGTGTCAAGAATACAATTGAACCAAAGAAATTGTTTAAAAAAAAAAACCTTTTTAGAGTGAAAGTTAAAGGGCTAAGACAGATTGCTGGCACTCCACACCCCATACTGTTGTTGAAGATGATAAATTAAAAACCAGACAAATAACAGAACAGGACCTAAGATAGATACTTGTGGCATTCCATATTTTACTACTAAAAACAACAACTGTAATCTCACTGGTCTCTTTATTTGTAGGAGAGGGCCGAGGACAGATCCTTGTGGCAGTCCATACATTACTGCTGTTAGGATTGATAATTGTCTCATTTTAATAAGCAATATAATAAAATGGTAATGGTCCGAGGTTTAAACGAACTTAGTGAATTGTCCCTGAATGATTTTGTAATAGATGCAAGTATGTTGTGAACAATCACATCGCATGCAGCACAAATACTTTAGTTTTAACAAGTCTCGTTTCTGTACTATGACAGAACTATAATTCATCGCTGATATCATTAGTTTGTAAGAAGCAGCTAGATAGGGTCTGTATTTTACCATGTGTTTTTTAATGAGGGGCTTAATAAGTGCTTAATAAGTATTATCATGAAGGGTCTCAAGACGAGGTCTAGCAAGAATGTAATAATATCAATAAGAGGCTCTGGTGCAACAGGTAGTATCTCTTTGAGTAATTTAGTTGGTTTGGTTCTCGGACTTGGCAGCTTTTGCAGCCAGTCCTCCACAGGACATTCTGTCTTCCTCTAAAAGACCTCTTAATTAGTTTTTCACCATTATATTAATTCATTTACATAATGAACTCAAACTAATTCTTTAAAGACTCTGGCATAGGAAATACCATCAATATATTTGTTCATTTAAAACAAGGATATGAACTAAAAGTGTATTGTGTCTTCTTTCCTGATCTCTAATTCCTGAGTTCACGATATCATATTTTAGATCATTATCTGTATTCTGTATACCTAATTTTTCTTATTTCCATGTAAAACTCAAATAAAATGAGTCTGAAACTCCCTTCATCTCTTTACCTGACAGGTAATGCCATTGATAATATGGGAAGCTCCACCCCTCGTCCCGTAGAGGGCACACCCCTTCCTCCACCACATCCCTCCCCTCAGGTCCAGCGTGATGAGCTGAACATCAACCTGCTGCCTGAACCCAATGCAGTGAGTAGCAAAGACATTTCCTAACACAGAACCACCATACTAAAAGGACTCTGATATACACTCTCCGGCCACTTTATTAGGTACACCTTACTAGTACTGGGTTGGACCCGCTTTTGCCTTCAGAACTGCCTTAATCCTTCATGGCATAGATTCAACAAGGTACTGGAAATATTCCTCAGAGATTTTGGTCCATATTGACATGATGGCATCACGCAGTTGCTGCAAATTTGTCGGCTGCACATCCATAATGTGATTTTCCCGATCCACCACATCCCAAAGGTGCTCTATTGGATTGAGATCTGGTGACTGTGGAGGCCATTTGCTTACAGGGAACTCATTGTAATGTTCAAGAAACAAGAAACCATGTTCAAGATTCCCTGTTTAAATATGCAACAAAAAGTTATTTTCCGAGACATTTTATTAACAGGACAGGGGCTAAGACAGATATTTGTGGCACTCCATACTTTTTTTGCTGTTAACTTGGATGATTGTTCATTTAAACCAACAGAATGGTAATCACCAGGCATGATTTAAACTACCTTATAGCTTGTCTCTGCACTAAGATGGTTTACAGAACATACTGTACTTCTCATGTTCTTCACTTTGAAGTTTAAATCCCAGCAGACACAATGTCATAAGACGTTAATATTAGGTTCGATTTTGGTCGCCAATGTTTAAGCACAACGTTATTTTGACATCCAATAACGACGTGAAATTACGTTAATATTTTTGATGATTTTAGGTTGTGTTGGAACGTGACCAAAATCCAACGTTGAGCCAACATCTTAAACTAACATCATACTGACATCAAATACTGACATTTATTCGTCAGGTATGGCAACCAAAATCCATCGTCTGATAGACGTCATATTGGTAACGTCCACACAACGTCATGCTGTAACATCATTAGACGTTGACATTTTGTTGTTTTCAGGTTGTGTTGAAAAGTAACCAAAATGCAACGTCTGTCTGAAGTTGGACATTGACGTTGTCCTGAGGTTGGGTTCTGATGTCAACCAGATTTTCATTTCCACCCAAAATGCAACATCCCACGTCATTGGAGTACAACATCAATCTGACTTCATGTTGACATCCTGTGCCTGCTGGGAATACATATACGGTGCTAAAGCAAAAATGTCTGGAAAGTTTGCTTTGGCAAGCTGTTGTGAACACATGATACAAACTCCACGCTTCATTTTAGCATGCCTTTGTTCTAAATCATCAGTTTATTGTGGCCTACACATTTCTCCAGATACAATACTAACTCAATTTACATTTTTTAAACATTTAAAAATCTGCGAATAACCAAAAACAACAGGAATAAACAAAAAAACTACAACTGTAATCTAACTGGTCACTTTATTAATAAGAGAAGGCCTAGGCCAGATCCTTGTGGAACTCCTTACATTACTGCTGTTAAAATCGATGATTCCCCCATTTAACTAAACAGAAAATGGTAGTGATCAGACAGGATTTAGACCACCTGTTTAAATAAGGAAAAGGTAATTTTATAAGACACTTTATTAACAGGAGAGAAGCTAAGACAGATCTTTGTGGCACTCCAAACTTTACTGCCGTTAGCTTGGATGATTCCCCCATTTAACTAAACAAAAATGGTAATGATCAGACAGGATTTAAACCACCTTAGTGCTTGTCTCTGCACTAAGATGGTTTAAAGAACATACTGTACTTCTGTCATTTGCTTTGAAGTTTACACATTCCATATTTCTGCTGAAGTAAAACATTTCTGCAAAAAGTTTGCTTCGTCAGGCTCTTGTAAAAAAAACCCTTAAAGGTGCAGTAGGTGATTGTCTTCAGAAACATTTTTTGTTGTGCTGTTGAAAGTCTCTTCAAATTTCATTAGTAATGATTAAAGTAAATGATCTGAATTTCTATATTTGTATTTTTTTTTTATTCTGGGTAAGGCATAAGACAAAAAAAAGTTGTCCAACTAAAATTTGTCGGGCCGACAATTCCCATAATTTTGATAAGTAGCTCAAACTGTCTGTCAACAAATATGGATTTGTACATCTGCGCACCATTGTTTATGCAGATCCAATGTTTGAGCGTGACAGCGCTAAAAACAGTGCTAAAAACAGATGCTGAATCAAAACTTTTTAAAATCCTGAATCAATATTGGAGTTACTTTTGCATGCTGGAGGAAGGAAGACACCATGGCTGAAATATTTCTTTTAGTCAGGTAATGTTATGTTTTAAAACTAATTTAGTCACACAAAGCTTAGATAGATTGTGTTGTTTTACGAATGGATTATATGCACTGATGTGTTCAGCCACAGAAATCTTCAGGCGAAAGATTGATGAGACCTTTTTCTATTTCATAAGACACCTTTTACAGCATCGATAATGTAGATTTCTATTTAGTTTAACAACAAAACATCAGTAAATAGCGCTATTCCACTTAGCCTGCTTTACTGGTGAAGTTGGTTTTATATTCACATTGGTTCATTTTTGAACAATGACAACCTGTGACGCGCTTCTTATATTGTTTACCATGCTACTTTGAATATTCAGTCTGAAATGTTTGTTGTTCGAAATGGTGTCCCACCAGTTTATCTTGGGCTGCACACTTAGATACAATTCTAACTTAACATCATTCACATGTTTACCCATTTTTAAAAGCTCCCACATGCACAAACCCCAATAACAAAAAACCTGACTCTGATTATGGCCATAGTCTTGAGTAAACATCCAAATGTGGTTACTTGTGGTTAATTTCACCACTGTAATACATGAGATTTGTGAAAACACAGCCTGAACAAACCCGCAGTCCTGCCGCTTCGAGCATACTCATGGATCCGAGAACTGAACTACAGCGTTTATGCGCGGCTGGTCGTGTCACTGCAGAAACACACGGTCACACGCCGTCGCCCCTGTAGCCGCTACAGTAAGCACAAAAACGCTTGTTCAGAATTATACCTTCTGCATTTAATTTGGCTCCCCGTGTGCGTGGTGCGACTAACGTTCCTCATTCATTTAATGTATTGATTCATCCGCGGTGAATATATTTGGGAACAACTAATGAATGCACGTTTTGCTTGTTCTTTCGCTTCAGCTCTACCCATTTCTAAACACCAATCAATAGGTCATGACAGTTTGACCTGAAAGTCTAACCTCTGATCTCTACGCACATGACCTTGTCAAGATGACCCTGTTACTTGAAAATGGTCACTTCACGGACATGTTCACTTGATGTAATGGTTTTTGGTATGGTAAACAAATGCCACATGTACCTAAAGAGATCACTGTGGGGTAGGAATCAAACTGCCACCTTCAATTCAATCGGCAGTAATCACACAACCCACAGGCCCCCAAGAACACAATCATGGTAAGGAATTAAATCTATATTGATTTGCTCTTCCCTTTAGTCAGATTATATTGTGCTTTGGAATGAGGGTGTCAGCTTTATTTTTCTTTCATTATGGCCGACCGCCAAACTTTAAATGACTTAATGAGACTTAGTAGGCAGCGTCACTGGATCAGATCTTTAATTTGTGCCCAATCTTGTGGTTACCACTGGTTTTATTCTGTATCAGATCATATATATTTTACAGAGCTTGAGCCACAGATTCTAATTACTGTTTCAGTAAAGCAATGAAAAGTTGCTTGCTGTTTTGCTAGTGACTAGTTATGCAACTTGAGTGTAATTTAATTCATGTAGTAATGAGGCTTTAGTAATCTCTATAGGTGGGCATAGATTTTTTTAAATCTAGATTAATCTCACTGTAATCTTGAAATTAATCTAGATTAAAATGATCCATTTGAATTCTGCCGAAGGCATTCAGAATATGTGGGCTACCCAAATAATTACTAAAAGTAAGTCTTTAAGAACGGGTATCTCAAGCCAGGTGTTGCATTGGACCAGAGGCTTATCTCCTGTTTCCAAAATGCATCACAAACTGCTTGTTTTAACTATGATAATTGGTGATGAAAATAAATGATGTTCAATAAGATGAACTTGTTTACTAACTGTTTATTCAGTTAAACATGAATTTTGAACTGTAGGCCTACATAAGCTCCAAACAGCAATTTTTGATGACCTTAATCCGACTAAAGTCATAACTGAACTAAACAGAAATTTAATTAAGACGTGGAGTATGCAGATATTAGTGGCATTATTGAAACACCACAATCAAACTATTACCGTCATGTAGGACTTTTCGCACTATAATATAATATAATATAATATAATATAATATAATATAATATAATA
>CAIGQZ010032675.1:5905350-5938089 GCA_903798205.1 Danio tinwini
ATATAATATAATATAATATAATATAATATAATATAATATAATATAATGTCTTGTTTTCAGTAATAATGTGCCAATATTAGGTCAGTTTTTCCTTAAAACAAGCAAAATAATCTGCCAATAGGGTAAGCAAAATAATCTTGTTTTTTCTTTTGACATAAGATTATTTTCCTTACCCCATTGACAGATTATTTTGCTTGATTTAAGGAAAAACTCACTTAATATTGGCATATTATTTCTTAAAACAAGACAATGTGTTTTGCTTGTCTAGGAAATTCTTCTTGATTTCAAGAATTTTTAGATATTTGGACTAGAAACAAGACAAAAAATCTAAGTAAGAAAGCGTCTAAATACAACTCTAAAGGTGTAGTTGCAAGCGTACAAGATTTCGATGCAGTTTGCGAATGTTCATTGGAACAACGGATTTGGGAAATGCCAAATTAGCAAACTATGTTTGTAACGACAAAACTCGCGATCTTAGCTAACGATGTTTGTTGGAAACGCACCCCTAATTGGCTGGAGTAGACGTCTCACGTCAGCACGTTCTAAAAGTTAACTCGCTCTTTTCTGCAATTTTCCTTCACACAGCACAGCATTACGGCAAATTATCTGGAATGTTACAACTTCTCTTTCCGGAAAATTGCTGAAATAAATTTACCGGTATTTTCAAAAAAAACCCTGTTCACACATGATCCCTTTATGGACAATTGCTGGTAATTTTACAGAAAAGTCTGTATGTCTGAAAGGGGCTATAGACTGCATTTCACAAAAATGTTTGTTTTGACGCTCAATGAAATCAAAGTATTGTCTGTATTTTCACTTGAAGAAGCAACTACTCTTGTCAGCAACCATTTTAGCTCACATTCTCCAGCAATTTAAAGCGCATGCTTATTAACTAAAGTTGCAGCAGAAAACGTGATTTAAAAGAAGCATTTTTTTCTTTTAAAAACTATATTTGTAACATAAGTAACGCAATTACATTGACTTTGGTAACTGTAATCAAATTACACATATTTAAAATGTAATTCGTTACATTACTGCATTCTTTAAAATGTAATTAGAATACAGTAACATGTTACTGTGGAACACGTTACACCCAACTCTGATTATAAGCAATAATAATAATAAAAATAATAATAATGTATATTTTTATAATTGTTTTTTTCAGTGCATTTATATCATCTACCAAACCATGACCTTGTTCACAAGCTATTCTAGTTGTAATATGTATCAAAGTCAATTTCTTAATAGACAAATAAGCTATGCTGTAGCTTCAGGGAGTGACACCATCCAAACAAATCATCTTGTGTAATATACTTTTTTTTTTACGCTGCTTCCACAAGTTATTAAGCCCGCTATACTTTTGAATGGTTGTCAAGGAAGAAGCAACTTTTGTGACAGCATAATGGTGTAGCACTAAAGCTAATCTGCTCAACCCTGACCCCCCTGGCTATGTTATTAGCATTAGCGCATTAGCGGTAGCATAATATCCAGCTGAAGTAATTTCTTGATAGTCGATCAGTTTTTTTTTGCGCTTCAGGGAACGACGGCATCCACGATAGCGACGCTTACTTGACTATGATTGTATATTTTGCAGCACACATAAAAGAGAAGCAAATAATCCCTTGGCGTCCATAGGCGTACAGACATCATCAAGAAATGCTGCTCTGATCTGTGTGTCTTTTGTGTTGGTGTGTCCTCCCTTTGGACCGCGTTCACATCCTCTGTTCTCTGAACACACAGACCACAGCATTCAGCTTAGAGATAATCTGGGCCCGCAGACAAAAAGGATTCAATTCAGTTTCTGCCGTCATTTATTTCTTTCCTAGACTCTCTCTCTCTCTCTCACACACTTGTGTTCTCCAGCAAATCTCTCCTCTCCAAATGTCCCTGTCTTTCCTGATCTGTCTCTCTTGATGTGCTTCTCACTTTCTCTTTTGCTTTCCTTCTCAACGGATTAGTTAAAGGTGTTTGCAAGCAGCGGTGCATCAGTCAAACTTCATTAATATTAATGTATTCGCACCCATCTGTCTGTCTGTCGCACTAACTCTCTTTCTCTTTTTCTCCTTCTTTTATCGTTCCTTCTTAATCCCTCTCGCTTACAATCTCTCCGTCCCTCACCCTGACACCATCCTGCTTCTCTGAAACGCTTTCCCAGGTGATTTGTTTATTTCTCGTATCATAACGCATTTGACTAAGGTCACAGATGATTCTTATGAAGCATTATTCTTATTCTTATTATTTTTACATTGGTTTTGTATGGGGACATTGTGGCTTAGTTTTTAGCATTTTTTGCCTAACAGCAAGAAGGTCACTTGTTTGAGTCCCGGCTGGGCCATTTGGCCTTTCTGTGTGGAGTTTGCATGTTCTCCCCATGTTGAAGTGGGTTTCCTCCGGGTGCTCCGGTTTCCCCCACAGTTTAAAGACTGTAATGTGTGTGTTTGTGAATGAGTGTGTATGGGTGTTTCCCAGTACTGGATTGCAGCTGGAAGGGCATCCGCTGCGTAAACCTTATGCTGGAATAGTTGGCGGTTCATTCCGCATTGGCGACCCCTGATAAATAAGGGACTAAGCCAAAGGAAAATTAATTAATAAATACTATATATTTATTACACCTAAATCTTACATTAACCCATGTAGTTACCCTATATTACCCAGTACAATCTAAGGCTATGTTTACAATACAACGTTTTGGCCAAAAACTAAAAGGTTTAACCCTCTTATGCTTACATAAAAATTTTTTTTTTAATGATCCGCAATTACCCATTCGAGAAAAAAATCACAAATACTGTATTTTGTATACCCAGCCTGATCTCACGAGGAAACGTAAGTATTTTACGTTTTGGCAGTTTAGTGGCTAACTCGTACGAATTCGTACGAGTTCAGTCGTACGAAAATGTACGATTTTAAAAAGGAGGCGTGGCACCTAACCCCACCCCTAACCCCAACCGTCATTGGGTGATGAGCAAATCGTACTAATTTGTAAGAATTAAATCGTACGAATTCATACAAATTAGCCACTAAATCAAAAAGTTACGAATTGCCGTGAGATTGCGTTGGTATACCAGGCCAGATTTTGGCACTGTCACCTTGTAGATAAACAGTGCCTGTAGGGAAGTGATGATTTGCATTCGTTTGTGTGTATGTAGACTTTGCGGTGTGTAAGATGCATCTGTGCTGTTAGATGTAATGTGAAATTTAACGTGTGCATTACTTTTGTAACAAATTGTCATTGTTACATTCTTAGTAGAACGTGTAGGGATCAATGTGTTGACTGCATTTATATTGCACTAAAAATAGCCCATGCTAATGTTGCAATATTATCGAAATGAAAGTGCTGACAATTTGGATTTGTTTTGGACTAAAATTAGTCATTTGTAATGTTGCATTGTGTTTGCAATGAGTTATTAGCTGTCCCAATATTAACCAATGTATATTAACCAATGTGAATATAAAACCAACTTCACCTCAGTAAAGCAGGCTAGGCGGAACAGCGCTATTTATGATGCTTTCCCTGCTGAAAAAAAACTGCATATGCTGGTAAGGTATGTTTTGATGCTGGTCTTGCTGGTTTAAATGCTGGTCTTGCTGGTCTTACTGGTTTTAATGCTGGTCTTGCTGGTCTCAATGCGGGTCCTGCTTATCTCAATGCTGGTCAGGAAAAGTACTCAGGCCAGCAAGACCAGCATTAAGACCAGCACTGAAACCAGCCAGACCAGCATTAAGACCAGCAAAACCAGCATTGAAACCAAGAATACCAGCACTAAAACCAGCAAGACCAGCATACAAGCATCAAAACTTACCTTACCAGCATATGCCGTTTTTTTTTTTAGCAGGGTTGTTGTTAAACTCAATACAATCTACACTATCGATGCTGTAAAAGGTTCCTTATAAAACCGAAAATAGTCACATCAATCTTTCGCCAGAAGATTTTAGTGGCTGAACAACACTTCTGTGCAGATATAACCCATTTGTAACAACATCTACATCAGCTCTGCGTGACTAAAATAGTTTCAAAACACAACATTACCTGTCTAAAAGGTATCCTTCAGCCATGGTGTCGTCCTTCCTCCAGCGTGCAAAAGTAAGTCCAATATTGATTCAGGATTTTTAAAAGTTTTAATTCAGCATCTGTTTTTACCACTCGCGCACTCACTCTCTCTCTTTCTCATGAACGCACAGCACGTGTATGCACAAGCGGCGGATCTGCATGAACAGAGGTGCGCACTAACTCAAATCTTCATTTGCTGACAGACAGTTTGGGCTACTAATCGGAATTATGGGAGATGTCGGACACTATTTTAATTTTTCTATTTTTTTGTCTTATGGCTTACATAGAACATAAAAATACATATAAACACATTACGATCATTTACTTTAATCATTACTGTTGAAATGTGACGAGACTTTCAACCAGCAAAACTAAAAATGTTTCTGAAGACAATCACCTACTGCATCTTTAATGACTTGATGTAGAAATATGTTTATTTGTGTAACTTTGTATGACACTTTCATTTATTTACCTTTTTTTTGGTATATTATATTGATGTATAGATGTCATTTCTGCAGTGATTCAATCATGGCATTGCTGTGCAGAAAACAAACAAACTTTAAACCTTAAAAAGTGTAAACGAACACACAGAAGATTCCGGTAACACTTTATTTTGATGGTCCATTTGAGCATTAAGAGACTGTCTGCTTAATATATGTTGATAATGCTGCTAAACAGACATTTAACTGACTATAAGAAACTTAGCAAGTACATGTCAACTTACACTAAGGCCCCGTTTACACTAGACGCGTTTTAGAATGAAAAAGATCCGCGTCCACACTAGCGTTTCACCCAGCGTTTCTGAACAGCTCTATGTCTACACTAAAACGGTGAAAACGCACATCACGTGACCACACACACACTCTCTGGCATGCACTGCAGCGTGCTTTAAGCGCATACCCACATGAGAGCTGTGCACGTCGGACTGTTCATCAAGGATCTCCCGGTGGATCTAATCTCACTATATTTGTTTAACGTGATATTTAATTCATCTTGTTGTCTATATCTAACTACATACTCCCTGACTTTAGTCTTTTGAATCTATTACTTGTTCTCAGGTAATGTGCTTTGGCTGAGCGCAAAGATAAGTTAGGTTAATATCCTAATTAATATAACCGCTGACACCGATTCTGCACATCTGACTGATTGCTTGCTTTTATTTTCTTTATTGTATAAACTTATTGTGCGTTATACTTTTATAATGGTCATTATTAATTATTAAAACTGATATTCATTGTAAGTGAGGGTATTTTTCGTATTTTCAATGAAAATGAAAGGCGGCAGTAATGTTATAGGCTCCGTTTTGTTATAAATATGCATGAAGATGACGCTCATATTATGAAGCCACCTGACGCCTCAACATTTCTGATGTCTGTTAATTTGATAATAATATCAAAATGAAAATAGACAGTTACTCACATCATGTTTTCATTTTATTGTTAAGATGAGACAGCGTAGCCAGGGTGATGTGAATGACTTTATAAAGTACACACTGTGGAGTTTGTTTTTCTTACCAATTTGCGAAGTCTGAACTTACAAGAAGAGGATGCAGGACTGAACTGTGTGTAGGCTACTTTATATTGAGGAAACGCCCCAATCAGATAGGTGAATGCCTGCAGCCCCGCCTCCGTTTTCAGATGTCTCCGTTTTCCCCATCTACACTGAGACGGAGCAGCAGCGTTTTAGAATGAAAACAGCCACTCCAGCGTTTTCAAAACGCACCGTTTTCGGGGCTCGAAAACTCCGGCGTAGTGTGGACGGATGGCGTAACCGTAGCAAAACTTTTTTTAAAACTAAAACGTATTAGTGTAAACGGGGCCTAAACCTAACCCCAACCAAACAGTCTACTTATAATCTAGTAAGAATTAGTTGGCTAGTAGATGCAATGTAACTTTAATTCAACTAACGGACCATCAAAATAAAGCGTGACCAAGATTCCTGTTTTAGATGAACATGTCTTGTAAATGGCCCCTTAGTTAAGTACACTTTAAGTGCACGTACACACAGGGTAAAACAAAATGCAAACCATTCCAGTCTTTGGTTTTATTAAAGCACACCAAAAACTAAATAGAAATCATGTGATTGACCTTGTAGTTGCTTGGTTTGGTTCATGGCTCTTTCACAAGAACTTCCCCAATGGAAAAAGCACTTCTAGAACCAAGGCCAAAAAAAATAAATAAGCTGCTAATTTCATGACAAACAAAGCAAATACAAATTAATCTTCTCTCTTTTCTTTTCCCAAAAGGTCGAAGAAAGCGAAGAAGTAGAAGAAGAGCAAGAAGAGGAGGAGGAAGAGGAGGAAGAAGAAGAAAATCAAGCCGGTGGAGGAGGCTTCAACGTCATCCCTCCGTTCTCAGACAAGGCGACAGTCACTAACCTGGGCTCTGAGGCCGGAAGAGTCCACAGCTCAGCCTCCACCTGCGGCGTCCCTCAAGTCCTACTGGCCATTCTGCTGCTCATCACCTTCCGCTGGGAGTAAAAAACCATCACATACATACACAGACACACACACACGCAAACACACTTCCTCCTGAAGTACTCGCTCACATCCAGACTCCGATCATTGAGGGATGACAAGAACAACAAACCCAATGGACAACCGTTCTTCTCTTCCTCTTTCATTCATTCACTCATTCTTTTTCTCCTTCTCGGGAGGAGGGTGTGCTATACTTATAGCTGCTTGTCCATCATTAGGGAATCGCTTTCTGAACGGAACTCCTCACCTGAATCATTTGAATCACTCAAAAGATTCGTGACTCCTCGGACTGACTCAAAGCCGACGGTAACCGAATGACCCATGCATCTCTTATATAACGTCTGTGTGTGCTTCAGAAAAGTGAAGGAAAACACTGCATTTTCCCCCGCGTTCAGAAAAACCCGCTGTGTTTATTGTCGCTGATCATGTTGTTGTGTATGAATCGAGTGTGTTTGTAAGTACGTGATTCGCTGGAGAAAAAAAGACGAAAACAAAACATGTCGAGCACGATTGCTGAATCTTTAGTTTGTCATGCCTTCGTGTTTCACGAGTCAGGCCACACACCTAATCACACACACGCACACACACACACACACACTCCTCTGGCCTGCTGCGGAGCCGATCGCGCAGATGCAAGCTCTTTTCATTTATTGCTCTATCTGCGATGTGCTTTCATTTTTTGGACTCAGCACAGACTGTGCACTCTAACCAGGGGCATAAATAAAAAAACACGTCCGCGAACAGAGAAAAAAACATGAGTAATAAAGCCCAAAATAAAGAAATAAACACACTAAATAAATAAATATCTCGCCACACAGCAGGTGTCGGAGTCCGGTCTGGGTTTAGAACCCGAGGGGAAGAAACGGGAAGTCATTTTCCAAACCGCCTGTCGCCTCGCACCTCTCCCTGTGCCTGTTGTTTTACTTTCACAGAGATAATGGCTTACAACACAAACTGTTTATCTTGTTGTGTGTTCACGGAGACGAATTACTCGTGATGGGAACGAAATCGGAAAAGAAGAGAGAGAGAGAGAGAGAGAGAGAGAGAGAGAGAGAGAGAGAGAGATCAAGGCAAAGAACAGACGGAGACGAGGAGGAGAGACTCAAACCCTCCAGCAAAGAAAAAACAAGCATACAGTCTAGAATCACATCCTTTTTTTCTGTTTCTTATAAATCTTTTGCTGACACAGATGCTTTTTTTTCCCTCTATCTCGTTTCTTTCACTCGCTCTCGTTGATGTCCGTGGAAGTGTGTGTATGAGAGAAAGAGGGTGCACTTGTAGAGAATTCGATCAAGAACTTACTTCTCAAGCGGTAATGGAGTGTGTTCAGTAGGTGTGCAGTATAAACACAACATTTGGGCCCTTCTTCTTCCCTGTGGACTGTGAGCAAGTTAGCGTGCTAGCATAATTCAAACTGTAACAGAGAAAGATATTGACATGGAAATAACCAAACTAGAGATTCTGTTTTAATTTAGATTAAACTTTGCACATTTAAAAACAACTAAAGTTCACAAAAGTCTTTTTTTTTTAGATAAAATGCTAGGTTTTTATGTATAATTCAGAAATCCTTGTTATTAGCAACATTAGCAACTTGTTACTTCTGCTCACGCACATATAGAGAATGTTATTAGGTTTCCATCTGCCATTTTGAAGTGTCGTGTCGGAAACACCACATTTCGAATAAAAGTCCCTTAATGAGCAAATAATTTTCTTTTAGAAGTGAGCGAAGAAGGTTTAATGTAAATAATTGGAAATGGAAATGCATTTGCCAAATAAATTCTGATGTACCAACCATTACACCCATGTGACCAATCAGCTGTCTCCATTATGCTTGTTTACCGCTGGTAACTATGATACCAATACTACATTCAGCCACTCTAACAACTTGACTTATAACTTCCAATGTTAAAATCATTTCACAAAACCCCATGAGAGACTCTGCAAACTTTAGTGTATTGTGCATATTCTGCCGCAGCATTAGCTGACTTGCTTTCAGATGATTCACTCTCCTCATTTCTCCTCAGGATGAAAGTAAAACTCAGTGAAAGTGTTCATTTCTCATCTGGTATTTAACATTAATCCCACATGACCAATCAGCTGTCTCTATTATGATTGTTTACTGCTGGTTACTATGTTACCAATACTACAGTCAGCCACTCTAAAGGCCCGTGCACACTGAGAAGTTTTTTGCTCGCGTTTTCCGTTGACGTTTAATGCCTCGAGACTAAATACAGGGCATCAATGTGATCGCGCACACTTACATACAAAACGCCAGTCGTAAAAGCGTAATTTTAAAAAAAACGCCTAATGCTCGTTTTTTTTTGTTTTGACGTGCCACGTCAAAACCTTCTCCACCAATCAGATTGGCACTTTTGTTCACGTGCACGGAGCTGCTGAAGTTACAGTAAACAGCACTTGGAGGCGCTCAAGCGCAACACTGTCAATGCGAGCGCACATTGAAGAAGATGCCCAGAGGCGTGATGAACGTGGAGCTGCTTAATGCACTGGTGAACAATAATCATTTCTTCATCTCTAGAGCTGGAGCTGCTGCTTGAACCATCCATAACAACAAGCATGTCAACTTTGTCTTCTTTCTCTGTGTTACAAGCGGTTGTCAGAAGCTTAAAGTTGTGTAGCGCCATCTAACGTCAAGGAGTGATTTTGCACACTCTTCTGCTCGACGCCTGTGAAAAATCGCTTCGGTTTGAATCCGGAAAATGTCTTGGAAAACGCTGATGATAAACGCAAACGAAAAGCATCCCGGTGTGTACGAGCCTTAACAACTAATACTTCTCAATGTTAAAATCAGTTGTTCTGCACAATATCTCTGTTAAAGTCATGACACAAAATCCCCAAAAGATTCTCCAAACTCTTTGTGAATTGTGCATATTTTGCTGCAGCATTTATCCACTTTCCTTTCACTTTCTCCTCTCAGGATGAAGTTAAAGGTCAGCTAAAGTGTTCATATCTCATCCAGCATTAAACATTAATCTCATGTGACCAATCAGCTGTCTCCATTATGATTGTTTACTACTGGTTACTGGGTTACCAATACTACAGTTAGCCACTCTAATGACTTGACTTATAATTTTCAATGTTAAAATCAGTTGTTCTGCACAATATTTCTGTTAAAACCATGACACAAAACCTTAAAGAGTCTCTCCAAACTTGAATGAATTGCGCAAATTCTGCCGCAAAGTTTATCCACTTGCATACAGATGTTTGTTTTTAAAAGCATCTGGCAAACGGACACATTCGCTTTCCTCATTCTCCACTAAGGATGAAATTAAAACTTAGCTAAAGTGTTCATATTTCATCTGGCATTTAACATAAATCCCAGGTGACCAATCAGCTGTCTCTATAATGAATGTTTACTGCTGGTTACTAGGTTACCAATACTACAGTCAGCCACTCTAATATTTTGACTCTTAAATTTCAGTGTTAAAATCAGTTATTCTCCACAATATCTCTGTTAAAATCATGACACAAAATGGAAAAAGAGACTCTCCAAACTTTAGTGAGTTGCGCATTTTCTGTCGCATCATTATTCCATTTCCTTCTAGATGTTTATTTTAAGAGCGTGTGGCAACCGGACACATTCGCTCTCCTCATTCTCCTCTCAGGATGAAATTAAAGCTCAGCTAAAGTGATTATATCCCATCCGGCATTTACCATAAATCCGACGTGACCAATCAGCTAACTCCATTACCATTGCTTACTGCTGGTTACCAATACTACAGTTAGCAACTCTAACGACTTGACTTATAATAATTAATATCTCAAATTAAAACTATGACACAAAACCCCAAAAAGTCTCTCCAAACTTTAGTGAATTGCACATATTCTGTCGCAGCATTTATTCACTTTATTCTAGATGTTTGTTTTTAGAGCATCAGGCAACCCGGACATATTTGCTCTCTTCATCCTCCTCTTTCACTCAGGTTGATATTAAAGCTCAGCTAAAGTGTTCATATCTCTTCTGGCATTAAACATTATTCCCACGTGACCAATCAGCTGTCTCCATTATGCTTGTTTACTACTGGTTACTATGTTACCATTACTACATTTAGCCACTCTAATGACTTGGCTTAAAATTTTCAATGTTAAAATCAAGACACAAAAGAGACTCTCCAAACTTAAGTGAATTTCAAATACTCTGTCGAACATTTATCCACTTACTTCCAGATGTTTATTTTTAGAGCATCTGGCAACCTGACACATTCACTCTCCTCATTCCTCCTCAGAATAACAATAAAGCTCAGCTAAAGTGTTCATATCTCATCCGGTATTTAACTTTAATCCCATGTGACCAATCAGCTGGCTCCATTATGATTGTTTACTGCTGGTTACTAGGTTACTAATGCTACAGTCAGCCACTCTAACAACTTGACTTATAATTTTCATGGTTAAAATATGTTGTTCTGCACAATATCTCTGTTAAAACCATGACACAAACCCCCTAAAGAGACTCTCCAAACTTTAGCAAATTGCAAATTTTCTGTCGCAGCAATAATCCACCTCCTTCCAGATGTTTATTTTTAGAGCGTCTGGCAACCGGACACATTCGCTCTTCTCATTCTCCTTTCAGGATGAAATTAAAGCTCAGCTAAAGGGTTCATATCTCATCCAGCATTCTCAAGAAGCACCTTCGATTACGCCGACACGACTTCAACAACCAGGCATTGAACTGATGTATTATGCGGAGGAACACGAGATTGAACAGACGTCGCACTCCTCAACATTTTATTATTATTTTTTTCTCAAGGTCAGCGAGGCCCGTTCAATCAGCAGGGTTAATTAAGAGAAGAAACCAGAGCGCCTCTGGATTGATGTGCCTGTCCAAATAGCGGGCAGCCTTTATGATGGCTGTTGTTATTTTTTAATTATTATCGGGGGCCAGTGTCGTCCGCCCAGCCATAACTGAGAGGGAGGCAGAGGATGAGTGACACCGGAGGAGGAGAGCGAAGCCGTGGGTTGTCACCGATTCACATTACAATTTTTCAGAAATAAATAAATAAACAAATAAACCATGCGTTAAATAAATGCACACTGGAGGAAAGTTTGGGGAGGGACAGATAGAGATAGAGAGGAGGAAAGTGTTAACGTTGTCCTGAAACATAGAGAGTTTCTTACTTTTAAGTACTTATTTATTTTAATATACGCTGCAGTAGAATGCGGGTGATGGTAAACAAAGCTGATTAAATACTGGAAAGAAGTGATATAATTTTACAAATGAGTATGTGACTGAATGGCTAATTATTTTCCATACACTCAAAAAAAAAATAAGACTGCTTAATTAGTTTTTAATTAGGCTTGTTTATCAGTGAAATTGTTTGAAAGCCTTCAGATTAGTTTAAAGTTCAGATTATGTAAGAACACTAGATAAGATAGTAAAACTTGAGCAAACATATTTAAAAAATTTGATTATTGGATTTATTTGAAAAGATAAAGCTTTAAGTTTTAAGAGGTAAAACAACTGGAAAACATGTTTTAAAAGGTAAAAATACATCAGATTAATATATATATATATATATATATATATATATATATATATATATATATATATGTATATATAATTATTTTTTCTTTTTTTTTTGCATAAATCTGTTAATCAACCTCAGTCCTGATCAAAACTACTAAATTGCTTAGTATATTATAGGATTTTAAACTCTTTAATTGCCAAATTCATGAATGATGTCACTGATTTGGTAAAAAAAAAGACACAAAATGATGTATTTTGAATGTAAAAAGTAATTGTGGACTGCATTTTTTTACCTTTTATCAAAGTCTTGGACATGTGAAATAACATTGTCTTTGATGCATTGTTTTGGATAATTTTTTTATTATTTTCGTCCTAATTGAACGAATTGAATTCGTCCTAAGCTTTTGCCCCATTGACTTCCATTATAACCAACTTTTTTATTACAAAACCATGACACCATATAATCATGCATTTTGGATTGATTTCCTTGTTGGAAAATGGTAAATTTTGTAATTAGTACTGTTGATCATCAGTTGGCACCATTAACCCTTTAGACCTGTGCAAAAAGTTTTCAGTTCAGCAAGATCTCAGTTCTCAGAACTACATGGAGTAAACAAAAATAAAGACTGTGTGCACCATCAAATGTGGTTATAATGGAAGTCAATGGGGCAAAAACAGCCACCAACAGTAAATTAGGGAGAAATAAAATGAAAATCTAAAAATGCATCAAAGCCAATGTTGTTACTAATCGTTCACATATCCAAGACTGATAAATGGTAAAAAAAAAAAATCAGTCGACAATTACTTTTTATATTGAAAATACGTCATTTTGTGTTTTTATTTTCAGCAACTCAGTGACATCATTTGTGAACTTAAAATATAATAAGACACTTTACTTCTAAGACACTTTGGTTATTTTTTTTCCCTAGTAAACATGTCTAAAAAACTTTCTTGCAGTGCACTATGTATTCTGTTTATTGGCGTACCATGCTGTTAGTGGCGTAGCATGCTAACTTCAAACTCTTATGGAATCGATACCAGATTTGCCATTGGTCAGTCTCTGTGGTTAACCAGCGCTGGTTAAGAAAGCTTAGCAACAAGATCTGAAGAACCCACACTAAATTAACCATAACAATATTGGTTGTTTTCGCTCAGGGGTAGTTTTATCTGTAAGGATTGCAAGCAAATTTTAATGAAATACATGTCAAGAAACTAATGTTAATTAATGTAGATTATATGTGAATAAAATAAGTTCTTAATGATTTAAATTAGTTTTTTATGTTTGTTAGTAAAAATATGTAAAATCAGCAATTCTATAGGGAATTAAAATATAATAATATATTTTGCTGCCCTGGCTAACCAACTACCCTGCTGAAAAAAAACTGCTTAAACCAGCCTAGGCTAGTTGGCTGGTTTTAGCTGGTTGACCAGCTTGGTTTTAGAGGTTTTAGCCATTTCCAGGCTGGTTTCTAGTAATTTCCAGTGTGGTCTTAGCTGGTCAGGCAGGGAAATGACCAGCTAAAACCAGCCAAAACCAGCTTGACCAACCTGGTTTAAGCTGGAAATAACTGGTTTTGGCTGGTCTGCCAGCCTGGCTAGGCTAGGCTGGTCAAGCTGGTTTGAGACCAGCTAAGACTAAGACCAGGCTGGAAATGGCGGTAACCCACCTGGAAATGACCAAAACACCTCTAGGACCAAGGCTGGTTTAAGCTGGATTTTTCAGCATGGTACACTTTTTCATTTAAAGATATTTTCCCTAGTAAACATGTCCGGAATACTTTCTTGAAGTGCATTATGTATTCTGTTTATTGGTGTGCTGTTAGTGGCATAGCATGCTACCTTTGAACACTTGGAATCAGGTTACCAGGATTTACCAGCCTTGGTTAAGAAAGCTTAGCAACAAGATCTGAAAACCCACACTAAATTGACCATAAAAAATATCGGTTAGCTAATGTTCGTTCAGGAGTAATTTTATCAGTAACCTAAGGATTGAAAGCTATTTTAAATTAAATACAAGTCAAGAAACTAATGTCACTTAATTAATGTGGATAATACGTGGATAAAAATCAGTCCTTAATGATTTTAAAAGTCATTGTTTATGTTTTTTGTGCAAAATATGTAAAAAATTTATGTAGGGAATTAAAATATAATAAGACACTACACTTCTTATTTTGAAGATATTTTCAGTAGTAAACATGTCCAAAATACTTTCTTGCAGTGCACTATGTATTCTGTTTATTGGTGTATCATGCTGTTAGCGGCGTAGCATGCTAACTTCAAGCACTCCTGCAACTGATACAAGGTCAGGTCAAGATTTGCCATTGGTCAGTCTCTGTGGTTAACCAGCGCTGGTTAAGAAAGCTTAGCAACAAGATCTGAAGAACCCACACTAAATTAACCATAACAATATTGGTTGTTTGCTAATGTTCGCTTCAGGAGTAGTTTTATCTGTAAGAATTGCAAGCTATTTTTAATGAAATACAAGTCAAAAAACTAATGTTAATTAATGTGGATTATACGTGGATAAAAATATAAAAAATATATATTTTTTATTGTTTATTAGTAAAAATATTAAAAAAATGAGCAACTCTATGTAAGGAATAAAAATATAATAAGACAATACACTTCTTATTTGAAGATATTTTCAGTAGTAAACATGTCCAAAATACTTTCTTGCAGTGCATTATGTATTCTGTTTATTGCCGTATCATGCTGTAACTTCAAACTCTTTTGGAATTGATACCAGGTCAGGTCAAGATTTGGCGTTGGTCAGTCTCTGTAGTTTACCAGCCCTGGTTAAGCTAGCTTAGCAACAAGATCTGAAGAACCCACACTAAATTAACCATAACAATATTGGTTGTTTGCTTGCGTGCGCCACATTACAACAACGACTTGGCCCGTACGCAGATTTGCTTAATACGAGTCTAACATTTCCCCCTCGCCCATCTGCGTCTGTGTACACAGAGAAAACCTGCCACAGCGAATCCTCCGCGCCGAGCGCTAGATTGCAGGGAGCAAGGGACAGGAAAAGAGATAAACACACAATAAGGGATAAAGGGATGGAGAAAGTGCTGGAGAGAGAGAGAGAGAGAGAGAGTGTGGGTTAGAGGAAAAAAAAAGCACCCCGGCGAGAGCTGCAAGCGTGATGGAGAGAGAAAGAGAGAAGAGCTGGAAGATTGCATGTGAGAGAGAGAGAGAGAGAGAGAGAGAGAGAGAGAGAGAGAGAGAGAGAAAGAGAGAGAGACCCTGTAGGCTCATAGCTTTATTATTATTGTATGCGGACACTGATTTATTTGGCGGCTGCAGGCACCCGTACTGAAACTCATTTCACTTGTACTGATGTTGATTTTCTCTCTCTCTCTCTTTTCATTGTGAGCCCACTGGACTGTGCCACTGTTTGCCACCCCACAATGCATCATCGGTTGCATGAAAATAATCACCACCGCTAATGTTTTTCTAATGAAGATGCCCAAAATAGTGCCTGTATTTAATCTTCTTTTATGGAGTGCACTTATGTTTTTTATTTCCTCGCTCACTTTTAATAATGACTTGACAGATTTTCTTTTGTCTTGTTCTGCAGTTAATTTGACTAAAACTATCAACACTGAGCACTCTTGCCAACTGAAGGATTGCAATAGCACACAAAGATCTACACGCTTGGGTATTAACGCTCAATTTCCATTCTGCTAATGTCGCTTGTTGTAATTGGTGCATTCAAATCGGTTGTACCAACACTCTGTTAAGCTGCGGTCACACTGGACTTCATTCAATTCATACGCACGCGAATGCGTCAGACCGGAAACGCAGGGTCATGCGTCAGGTTTCGCATTTCGCTGAAGTGCAAAGTTCAAGCTTGGTGAACTCTAACCTGTGAAATTGCATCACTTGACTGCGTGAGGCCAATCCAGGATCAAAAAATGACCTCTCTGAACAGAAATTTAAAACATGGAGCAATCGCTGGCTTTTTTAATGCCTAATCATCTTGTTTAGTCCTGCCTCTTCGCAGCGCCGTACAACAGGATTTGGTAAGCTCAAACTCTAGTATGACTGCAGCTTTATTGGTTAGCGTATGTAGTCCCGCCTCCGAATTTACATGTGAGAATTCAATTAGGATTTACAAAGAAAGATAATGAGAGTTAATGAGTTTTTTTGTCAGCCAACAGATATTAATAGTTGTTTCTGAAATATTCACAAGGAATCCGCTAAATTATTTAAATAATGTATGCTAATTAATGTGTAAACGCCATTCTATGAACTCAAAATTTAAAGGTTTATTAGTTTGATTAAACTAACAAACAAACAAACATGGGGGAATAATTTATTCTGATTATTCTTTCATTCATTCATTTTCTTTTCAGCTTAGTCCCTTTATTAAACCGGGGTCGCCACAGTGGAATAAACCGCCAACTTATCCAGCCGCAACCCTTTTCTGGGAAACATCCACACACACTCATACACTACGGACAATTTAGCCTACCCAATTCGCCTGTGCTGCATGTGTTTGGACTGTGGTGGAAACCCTTGCGAACGCAGGAAGAACATGCAAACTCCACACAGAAACGCCAACTGACCCAACCGAAGCTCGAACCAGTGACCTTCTTGCTGTTAGGCGACAGCACTACCTACTGCGTTACTGTGTCGCATATTCTGATTATTATTATTAATAATTTAAACTAGTAGTTTTACAGTACAATGTGTTAAAGCAGCACTATTTATGTTTTTTAACCTTACAATACACTCCATACTGGGTTGTCATGACCCAGTATTGGGTCAAATATGAAAAAAAAATATTTTATTTCAACCAAATTTAAAGAACACATTAAATGTTATTGGATTTGTCCATATTAGACCCAGTGTTTGGCTACAACAAACGAGAATTTATTTTAGAGTGAGATGTATCAAATTAAATGCTGCTGTGGCTACCAGATCTGTCTACTGTTGACTGAAATTTTGGGTGAACTACTTGGTACTCACAGCCGCCCATATATACAGGGGCGGACTGGCAATTGGGAGCACTGGGACATTTCTCGTTGACTTGATGATCAAACTGGCCTGCTATCAATCCGCTCCCCTCGCCCATACAGTATATATAGCTATGAGCAGAACAGTGCAGAACACTGCGATCTGCTTTTTTGGCAACAGGCAATCATCAACCACCTGGGGGAGCAACAAAAGAAAGTTGCATAGTGTTGCTTTAAGATAAAAAAAAAATCTTTGTGTAATGTAAAATTGGTATTGACATTAGAGAGCAGTGTTTTCCCACAATACAAAATTCAAAACTGCGTCTTAAGCAACTTGCGCTCCATCTGTCATGGGATTTAGGCGGTCATCTGGATGTACGTATAGATAGTAACAGTCACGAAGTGCCAACATAACACATATAATCAGGATGTGATAACATCAGTAACATCATTCAGCTAATTTTTAACCAGACTTTAAGCTAAATTCTATTAAAAATAGTTGCAAGTGCTACCCGCCCATCTATTTTGAGGCTTATACAACTAAATATGCAAATGGTGATATAATGCTATATAATGATATATAATGATATATAATATATGATAGATAATAATAGCTATATAATGGACGTAGCAAAGTGGACTTTGCAAATGTCTTACTGGTCAGTGGGACTTTGAGCTCATCAGAAATACAGAACTGGGCATCAGTTTGTTGTGGAGGAATTCGCAGTGTCGCGACAAATTACCACTTCACTCCATTGAGCAGATAGTCAACACAATCTCACAACAATTTGCAACTTTTTGATTTAGTGGCTAATTCGTATGCAATTTGTGTGATCTTATTCATACAATTTAGTTGGATTTGCTCATCCCCTGATGACGATTTGGTTTAGGGGCGGGGTTGGGTGCCATGACTCCTTTTTAAAAATTGTACATTTTTGTACAACAAATTCATATGAATTAACCACTAAACTGACAAAACGTAAAATAGTTACATTTCCTTGTAAGATCAGGCTGAGACAGTAAATCATTACTAATATGCCAAAAACCTAAACCAAAAAAAAAAGAATCTCTATTTAGATTTGTTTTAAGATTTTCTGAGTTAACAGACAAAGCCAGAGATTTTAGCAAAATAAGCTAAAAATCCTTCATCTCATTTACACAAACCTAGGTTTGAAAATAGTGTGTTAGTTAAAAAAACAAAAAAAGGTAACACTTTATTTTGATGGTCCATTTGAGTTTTAGTAGACTGTCTGCTTAATATCTGTTGACACTGACATTTAACAGTCCTTCAACAGACATTTAACTGACTATAAGAAACTTTGCAATTACATGTCAACTTACACTAACACTAACCCTAACCCCAACCCCAACCTAACAGTCTACTTATAATTTAATCATAATTAGTTGCAATGTAACCTAAATTCATCAAACGGACTGTCAAAATAAAGTGTGACCAAAAAAACCCTTATGTCCACATTTTCAAACAATTCTCAAAAGTTTTTCATCCACACTAAAAGAGACGTTTCAGCATGACTTGAAACATCTAAAAAAATGTTTGTGTCCTTGTACTGTGCACTGAGTAAAACCTTCCAGAACAAAATGACTGCAAGTAAACTCTCTTTTCTCTGTTAAAGAAATGCATACTGAAATATGAATAGACATTACTCTTAAACAACAGTAGCCAAAAGTCTTACCATTGTACAGCATCTTTCTTTGGGCTAAATGTGACACCATGACTGCATTACATGACAAAAAAAAATGCATCAGAGGTTTTGAAGGCATGCATTTTGAAAAGCTTTGCAGCGCTGTCTCAATATCAGAATTTCCATCACCCTGTGTGAATGCGTAATTTGAAATGTCATATGATAAACGAGTGATGGAATTGACAAATTTCTGAAAAACGTTCACTTGAGGTGGTTTTGGAGGTGTGAAAAAGAGTTAATGTGAATAATGTGAGAAGAAAACCCTTACCGAATAAACTTTTGCCTTGTTTAACATTGGTTACTAGGTTACCAATCCTACAGTCAGCCTCTCTAACAACTTGTTGGAAATGCACCTAATTCAGGACTTTTTGCAATCTTAAAAAAATGTGTGTTAAGAAACAGCTGGCGTGAACTGAATTCGACAACAGAGAGGAAAAACATGTATGATTAATGTGTACTAAGCTTCCATGGAAGTGACCGGAAGTGTAGTATCACCACAACTGAAGACAATTACAGTGTTTAACTCCAATTCCAGCGCAGAAAGCATGTACAGAATTTTCCAGGACTTGATTTGCTTCAGCGTTGGTGCTGAATGATGATTATGTCCATCATAACCCAGAGTCATGTAGCCAATCAGGTCTCCCTTATTGCCGCACATGCTCAGTCATGCTCAACACTTCATGTGACATTTCATTAAGGAGCTGAAGTGGCAAAACACTTAAACAGCACACAAGATTAAGTTTTAAATAGTCATTATACTTGAAATCCTTGCCATCAGTGACTGGTTGAGTGGACATGTGGAGTGTGCTGTGGTTCGAGCATGTCTCTCTGTGCCATGTTGGACTTGCCTTTAATAAACCTCCTCCGCAACTTTGACCTCTTCCACCACCCTCTGGGTCACTTTTTTTCGGACCTGTTTAACTGTGCCGGATCTTTCCCTCTGCTCATTTTCTGTTTGTGTGCCCTGTTTCCTATCAGGTGTAAAAAAAAATACAACAACAAGATTTCACTGTTTCTGTGATCCATGATAATGTACCATCTGAAATAAAAGAAAGAAAACAAATCAGCTGTGCTTGTCTGGATGTCATCTTCTCCGCCTGCGGTAGCTGGAAAAACACAGCTCGTGTCAGCGTGAACGCATAGCAATGAGATTAAACCGAGCTCATACTGAGACTTTTCCTGCTTCTCGCACCACAAAAGACCGCGGTAATCTCACGTGTGTCTCCTCATTAAGCACGCAATCAAGAGGTTCAGGATTTCTCAATTAACTCTTTAAATGCAGACAAATTATCCAAACAGTGCTGTTTAACTTATTGCTGTACACTTTTACTCTACTTTTAAAAAGTTTGGACTTACTATAAAATGTTTAAATGCGAACAATGAACTCTTATTGGTGTTTACAAAGGCATTTCAATGGTTGCAACATAGACTCTGAAATATTCTGAAAACGTAGCCTTATACACATTTCTGGAGATTGTCGATTATGTAGCCAGAAGTACGCATGGCTGCATTTTGTCTTTAAAACGAATGCTACAGGGCGGTATATGCTTACCTCCGTACGGACGGCTTTCCCGCTGTTACCAGTTTGTCCAGTTAGCTTGCCATGTATGAGATGCAGAGAGTTGACACGTCGATGGGGTTCGAGTTTGGCGAAGAACGGTTCCAGAAAACAGGCAAGACAAAAAAATAAGCCAAAAATAAAACATACAAATAAAATAACAGGGTGAGAATATGGTAAAATCTGAAAACGTGGTATAAATCAGGCGAGGGCTTTTGTTTTTCTCGATTGCTTTAAAAATTGTTGGTTATGTTTAGGGAAGTGGGAGGGTGGGTCAATTCTTACTTTTGAAAACATATAGAGGAACTATGATGTCAATTTGTATGCAAAAACCCAGAAGCAAGTTAGCATTTTAGCAGTTCCGGTTGTCTCGTCCCAAAGTCAATGTTTTTTTTTCATGGGATTTCGATTAAATCGCTTAAATAAGGTTCGTAGCTACCACAAAGTCAAGATACTTTTATGTTTCATTCTACGACATAAAACACATCAGTCACATCACCCTCTTGATTTTTTTAAAAGACGGTTGCTATCAAGTTGCTAAATGTGACTACAGGCGGTGTCGGAGACATTATACGTCATCGAGCTGAACTGGTCAAGAACACAGCCCGTTGGGCGTTTTGATATGTCTGTTATTTAAGTATTTCATATGAATTCATGAAATACATACATATTAACTGCCATTTTAACATGATCAATTGATTTTTCGTCATTTTTTTTCTTTATCTGAACACATTTAACTCTGTCAAAACTGCAGTATTTACACTCCTCCTTAAAATTTATAGCATATGTGGTATGGGCTGCATTTCGCTGTACTTCATGACAAAAAAAAAAAAGAATATTGAAAATTGTTGTTCTGTGTCCATGATGGTATTTGCAAGCATATAGACTCATTTCTGTCGTCTATTATTAAGGTAAGTGTGCTGTGTGCACGCGAGTGATAACTTATTTAAATATGTCTTTAATAATATGTATAAATATGGCACATTTATACTTACAGTTTTAAAACTTTAAACAGCCGTAAAGCAAAACAAAATGTATTTCCCATGTAAATAAAGCTATCCAAAAGGCACGTAGGTCTATCTACAGATGTGTTTTTGCGTATTTCTTTGTTTAATATATAGTGTGGATTATAATATAATAAACCGAGAGAGTAAATCTTTGTCATGGACCATAATTCTAAAAATAAGCTTGAAAAGTTGTCTGCAGCAGGATGGTGCTGACGTCACAGGCCCTGAAGGCTCTATAGTCTGTTTATAGCCCAATGTTAGCTTTTCAGTTCTTGCGTTTCCATTTAAGATGCAAAAGTGCTAAAAGTTGTAATTTTTTGTGTGGAAAATTGTTTGAACACAGCTTATTATTTGCAAACTTCGAAAAGCCTATGGGAAAATACTATAGGGATTTTATCGAGGGAACCAGTTTTATGCTAGCAGCAGAGGAGACGTAATAGGAGACGTAATAGTTCCTTCACTCTATTGGTTGGGTTTCGCAAAGGAGAAGAGTGGGTCAGCCCATCAGTCAGTCAGTCCACAAAAAAAAAAACGTACACAGCGGCCTCTGGTGGATAACAAAAACTGCAAAAAAAATAAATAAATAAAATGTAGCTCTTGGGACGTATTTGGCCCTCTCCAGAAATGTATATAGCGGTACGTTTTCAGAATGAGCCTGGGTTAATTATTTATTACAAGGGCTAGCTTTATATCTATTATATACTACAGCATTAGAGGAGGAGTCATTAGCATTAATTACAGTCAAAATTATTCATACTGCAGGGGATGTCTGGAATTATTGATTCTGATTGGTCAATCAAGAATCTAAGGTATGTTATTTCCACTGCTACAACTAATAACACAAGCTTATCCAGATACGATGAATCATATTGACCGTCAGTGAATACTTTCACATCTATATTTATATGCTTTTATAATATGTCACGCTGCTGTTTTGGACTGTTTGGAGTCACCTTGTGATTGAATAATATGTTGGTTGGTGTATGCTCCATTCAGCCATATTCATTTCTGTCAGCTGTGTCTTTAATTAAATAATTTATAAACTATTATGGTTAGGAATAATGCTTTGTGTCTAATTTTTTATTTTTGTGGCAAGTAGCTGTGTAAAAACAACCAGACAGTTGTTTTTTCAGCATTCATTTTTAATTGAATTAGCTTGCTCTGACAGTAATACACAATTTGGACATATGGAGCTTAAACAGCACTTTTAGTGTAGGACTATTTCACAAACAACTGACAGTTTTGACTTTAATATAATTTGCATTTACAAAAATAAATACTGAAGGTTGTCATTAGTGACTTACATTTAGCACCATCAGTCTGGGCCGATTACTGTTAAAGGATCTCCTGTTTTTGACACATTTAAAATGAATTGTTAAATTCATTGAATTATTTGCAGTCTAACTAAACAGAGAATGCAATTAGAAGTCACATTCAAAATGCATGCTCAGTGTAATATTTGTAGTTTAGTTAATTACAGTTTATAACAAATCCAGTTACTGTTTCCATTTACGTATGAAATTGAATGTAATCTAATGGAGTAGAGGTAAAAAAGTCATAGTCCTAAAATAAAAAAATGTTTACTAAAACAAGTACAGATAATTTAAAAAATGTATTTGTTCGTCAAACTGCTTATGTTTTTTGGTGTTGTTGAAAGACAATCAAAAAAGACGATATTTTGAAAAATGTTGGATACAGATAGACTTTAGCCCCTTTTACACATACAGACCTTTCCAGAAAGGGGTGTATGTGTGAACAGGACCCTTTTAAAAATACCAGTAAATTCGTTCCCGCAATTTTCTGAAAAGAGAAGTTGTAACATTACCGGTAATTTGCTGGAATGCTGCGCTGTGTGAACGCAGAAGAAAGAGCTGTCAAAAAAATGTTGCTTCCGGAAAAAGCGCGTTCACGTCTAGAACGCGCTGACATGAGACGTCTACTTTAGCCAATCAGAACCTTCAGACGCATCTATGTGCTTATAAGGTAGCGCCTGTTGTTGGTGACCCTGTTGTTGGCTCAGTCGGAAGGACCGCTGAAAGCTTCCATCATGAAGGTATAGTTTCTGGAGCAGTTGATGAACTCACAGAGCTGTGTGCACCTCTGAAAGGATCTAGTGGACTCAGACACGGCTCTAAACGAATCAATGCTGTTTTTCAGCCTCCATAAAGCACATAAACACAGTTATTCTCTCAATAAAATCTATGTTAGCTATTTAGCAACAAAGCTACAGTCACCAGGCAGACAGAAGCCCTGCCCATGATGCAAACCCGCGTCTATTGTGATCTTACTTCTTTTACTGATTTAAATGCGTTTCTGAACTCGCAATCCTCTGCCGTTTGCCATGGCCACCATCAGCTGTTCCTCACACGCAGTCAACTTTGCCACTGTGTGGATTAATACTGAATATGTGTCGTTGTTATTACTTGGGGTTAGGGTTAAGAATAGAGTATTATGCTGATGTTTAACTGCATTGCTTTATTGCATTTCTGCATTGGGCTCTAACACACTCTGTGCTACTTCCTAGCTGTGGTGAGCGTTTCTCTCTGTCTCGCGCTGAACCCAGTCAACCAATCACAACAAACTGGGTCATCAGACCAATCATCCCAGATTAGCCTCATGCAAAGGAGGGGTTTGGGAACAAATGAATCGCTGAACGAATCATATGGGAGTCATTGGGATAATTAGGTAAAAGTAAATGCATATTATACAATGAAAGTGTTTTTCGACTGTTGCCAGTTGTCGGAGACCCCCAAAACCAAAATATGACCCTATATAATGCATAATAGAGGCTCTTTAATTTTAACAAAAAAAAAGCTAAACTAAAAATTAAGCACGTAAAAGGTTTAATTCCTACTGTATTTTTCCAAAATTGGCTTGTAAAGTCATAAAATGTCTTTATGTGTTTTTTCAAGCATCAGGAACATTACACACTAAAGCAAGTGTAAGAAGCATAATAGGGCTTGTTTAATTGTCATCAATCTGGGTGCCTTCTCAATGTTTGATCTATCCCTTCACCATTAAACTGACTTGGTGAATTAAATAATGTTTGATAGCAGCTTTTCTAGCAGCAAATTTTAGTCAAGAGCCCCTATTATGGGTTTTTGAAAATGATCTTTCATGCAGTGTAACACAGCACTAAGTGAATGAAAACATCCAGCTGAGGTTCAAATCTGATGCTGAGCGTTTAAAGCAATATTCGCACATATTGCTTGAGTTGGAAAATCGGAACTTCAGCAGACATTTGCGCCGCGTTAACCAATCAGGAGCTTTCTCATCGCAGGGGGGTAACAAAAAAACTAAACTAAAAATTAAGCATGTAAAAGGTTTAATTCCTACTGTATTTTTTCCAAAATTGGCTTGTAAAGTCGAAAAAATGTCTTTATGTGTTTTTTCAAGCATCAGGAACATTACACACTAAAGCAAGTGTAAGAAGCATAATAGGGCTTGTTTAATTGTCATCAATCTGGGTGCCTTCTCAATGATTGATGCTTGGCATATGTCATCTCAGATACATATGAATGTGGTGGGTATGTTTGTGCAGTGGGTGACCTCCCCTGGGTCGTGTCATTGTTCTAATTGCATCTGGGTTAATCAGAGCATCATCACCTCAGAAAAAAAAGCCATCCGAGGTGTTGGTGGAGTCTCTCAGCCATATGGAAGCCGGCGAGAAAGCCTTTATTTATTAATCAGATTTGCCTGTGTCCCACTGAGATGAATCACAGTGGGGTTTTTTTTTGCGACCTCCATAGCTTTCCCCTTCCAAAATGCAAAACTGAACACAAATGTGCTCCTGCCAAAAGCCACTGCCCCATCCAGTGAGCACATTAGATTTCATAAATACCTAAAAAAAAACAAAAAAAAAAAACGTTTTTACGCTAACCAGAGGTGGTTTTTGGACTTGTGTGAAGTCTGTATGTGTGGGTCTGTATGTGTTCATATATGTTGCAATTATTTATTTATATTTCGCACCGTCATTGATCTGCAGTTATAATCAAATTATGTTCATAGAAAAGTTAGTAATAAGCATTTATAAACAAGTATTTGTGTATAAAGCATCTGTTTTGTGAGAATTGCTTCTCATATGATACAGTGTGAACGACCCGTACAGCTTTACTTTGACATTTTCTCGAGCGAGAATGACGTCGACTGAAACTTTGTCGTACACCACGCTCACCAAAAGGATATTCTTTTTAGGCAGTGGAAACGCAAACCTGATAAAGGTGACCCGTACCGACCTGTACCATACCGTACTGTACCAGTCAGTGGAAATGGGCCATAGGTTAACAATACTACAGTCAGCCTCTCTAATAACTTTTTGGAAACACCAAATTCAGGATTTTTCCTCCCTTTTTGCAAACTTCGAAAAGATTCATGTTAAGATAGAAAGCCAGCTGGTGTGAACTGAAGTCCTCAACACAGAGGAAAAACATCAACTTTTACATGCAGGGGAATGTTTTGGGTTGTTTGTGAGGATTCATCTCTGTCTGACAGTTTGAGAAATGCAGCAGCCCTCCCTTTTGCTTTTCGCTCTATAATTGCGCGGCGTCTCCTTCTCTGGCCAGAAGGCAGGCTTGATAGTTTTATCATTTAATAAGGCAATCGACTAAATCAGTCAGACCAGCTCTTTCTCTCTCCGTCTGTCTTTAAAAGGAAAAAAGTCCACCCTCGAATGAAAGCGCTGTCATTAACTGCTTACCCTCATGTCTGACTTTCGTTCTCTGGAATGCATTTTAAAGAATATATTGGTAATTTCCATGTCAAGCCGACTCTATTTTTACAGTGCCTTATACAATAGAGATTGTTTCAAACAGTCTTCAGAGTATTAAAGGAATAGTTCGCTCAAAAATGAGCATTCACTATTTACTCACCCACAAGTGGTTCCAAACTTTTATGAGTTTCTTTATCGATTGTTCCTGTAACCATTGACTTCCATAAGATTTGTTTTTCCTACTATGGAAGTCAATAGCTGTTTCTCAAAACCAAGTACTTAAAGTTTGGACTTGTGTCTTTGGAAGTTCAGGCTTGCCAAGTTCAGACTTGGAAGAATGAACCTCAGAGGACGCGGGACACAACTCTGGTACTTCTTCAAATAGAATGGCAGTTTAGCTTACTTTATAACATTACTTATCTCACCATGGATTCAATGGTTTCACTGTACATTAACAATAACATGATTTAGATATATAAAGCAGGGCCTCGTAATATTAATATTATAAATCAATATGTTTGATTTAAGAAAATGTAAACATAAATCACCATAAATGTAAAGTGGGATGGGTTATTATACACAAGACTCGTGTCTTTGATTATCAGATTTAATAAACTACAATGGACATTATACAAGATACAAAAGGAAAGAATGATAAGGTTAAGCGATTTGGTAAACAAAGACAAACAGCGTACAACATGGTAGCATAATTAAATTATAAAACGTAACAAAATGACACTGCCAAAAATACACACTTGAGAACAAATAATAGATAAATGACCAAAAACAGTCTGTAGATATACACAAGATTTATTAAATATCATGTTTTAACTACAATGGACAGATGCGATTCAGCGGTAGATCTGAGATGGACTAGCAGATTAAAGCTGCTCTTAGTGGGGGAGGTGAAGACGGAGCTTCCACTTACAGTCTGGCTTACAATCTTTGTGAATAAGCTGCTGATTCGAGTTTAGAACAACTACATTGTCGCCTGAAAAACTCTTAAAACTTTATTTTGTGACACAACAGGAGTATTTTTTAAATCGTGTGGGTTTTCTCTTCCGCCATTAGCTTTCGCTGGTTGGGCTGCAATTCATTCTGGAATACCTGTGCTTCGCAAGTTTGTAAAAATTCAATTAAAATAAATTCATCTTTATTTGTATAGCAATTTTACAATGTCGATTGTGTCAAAGCAGCTTCACATAGAAGATTATAATGAATTAAAAGAGTGTAGTTCAGTTGAGAGTTTAAGTTCAGTTCAGATTAGCTCAGTTTAGTTTAATATGTTTTAATATTCACTATTGAGAGTCCAAACACTAAAGAGTAATCCATCGATGCGCAGCTCTACAAGTCCTGAACTATGCAAGCCAGTGGCGAGAGCGGCAAGGAAAAAAACTTCACCAATGAGTGAAAGTGAAGAAAAAAAAAAAAAACTCAGGAGAAACCTGGCTCAGTTAGCAGGACCATTTTTCATATGGCAGAATGTCTTGTTGTTGAGCTGCAGTCTAGGCGCCGGAGGCTGGAGAACGCAGGATGTCAGCGAAGACTCAGTGGTCCCTGGAGTCTCACAGGAATCAGTCTCAGGCTCCTACTTCTCCATGACCACCACAGCAGCTGCTATGGCCTGGTCCAGGAACGTGGGAACCTTGGGATCATCTCTTCACAAGTCTTGGATCACTACAGTGGCACTGCATAATCTCTGGGGATCTCGGGATGAGTATCCACAGGTGGAAATAGAGAATAAACAGAATAATTAGCGTAGCTACTGTTCATGCGGTATATAACGAGATGCAAAAACCTGCGTGGAGCACACTCATGCATCATACCGCTATGTGAAGCATTGAGTGTATGCTTTATAAAAGATAGTTTTTTAATCTAGTTTTGAACTGCGAGTGTGTGTCTGAGCCTTAAACATTATCAGGAAGGCTATCCCAGAGGTTAGGGGTCATAAATGAGACGACTCGACCTCCTTTACTCGACTTTGCTATTCTAGGTACCCTGAGTTTTGAGATCTTAAAGAGCAGGTTGGATTGTAGCGAGACAGAAGGTTGGTTAGATAAACAGGAGTTAGATTATTTAAAGCTTTATAGGCAAGTAGTAATATTTTAAAATCAATACAAAACTTATCAGGCAGCCAGTGTAAGGAGGATAAAAATGGGGTGATATGATCAAATTTTCTAAACCTGGTAAGAACTCTGGCAGCTGCATTTCGTACTGGCATTTTGTTTGTTAATAGAGAATGCTGGGCAACTAGCGAACAGAGCATTACAGTAATCTAGCCTAGAAGTCATAAAAGCATGGACTAGCTTTTCTCCATCTGAGATGGATAGCATACTTCGTAACTTTGTGATATTTCTCAGATGATAGAAAGCAGTTTTTGTGACATGGGAGATAGGATATTCAAAAGTTAAATTGCTGTCTAATATAACACCCAGACCTTTTATAATAGAGCTAATGCTAATTTTGTATCCCTCTAATTGCAGGTTGAGTTGTGAGATCTGCTGTGTACACAATTTAGGCCCAATAAGTAATAATTCTTCACAAATCACCTCTCAATGCGTCCTTGACAAAAGGGACGGAGCAAGTACACATATCTGTATCTGGCAAGATGTGAACTTTGAAGTGGAACAGTATCTAGGCGACAGTTGATGGCGTTTCATGAGGACACAAGAAAGCAAGTACAAACAAGAACCCATATTAAGAAAGAGACAATGTTTACAGGCTTTCAGCTTTCTTCAGAATATAATCTTACGTGTTCAACAGAATAAAGAAACTCAATGAGGTTTTGATCAAGTGAAGAGTGAGCAAATGAAGGAAATCATCGAAAAACAAGGATGACTAAGGTAAAGAAGGCAGACTATTTATGTGCATTTGAGTGCATCTGATTGGTTGGTTAGTGATTGATGATGCGAGACCAGCCGTGGTCAATCATAAGCACATGATCCTCTTGAAATTTGTTTATAAACTTCACTTCATGCCGTCAAATTGAAGTTATTGCTGAACATTAAGTGTATTTTAGACCCCAACTAAGCAAGTAAAATGTGACAGTGGAGACTGGAGAGGAAGTCAAACTCTATTATGTGATAAAAATGGAAATGGAAAAAAAAAAAACCTTGGGGAAAACCCGACTCAATCGAGAAACAGTTCTCCTGTGGCCTAAATGTAATGAAGGTCAATGATAAAAGTGTCATGAATGAGGTCCATACAAACTTTTAAGTTGTCTAAATTCAGTTCATTTATTGGGTCCCACTTCATATTAATTATTTTGTGTAAAATTTTTGTAGGTTACTAGTATTTTCCAACATGGGCTCATTCTGAAATGTAGCCTATACATTTCTAAAGATCACAAATTATGTAGTCAGAGGAATGTACGGCTGCGTTTTGTCTTTAAAAATGAACGCTATGGGGCAGTATGACACCGTTCCTTTTCACCCTTACCAGCTGACCGGTTACCACCGTATGGACAGCTTTTCTGCTGTTACCTACGGTGGCCCAGTAGTGCAAAACATAACGCATTAATTTCACAACGCAGAAACATTAACATCACAATGCAAAAACATTAAGATCACAACGCAAAAACATTTCAAAAAGCAAACATTAATTTCACAACGCAGAAACATTAAGATGAAAATGCAGAAACATTCATTTCACAACGCAGAAACATTAACTTTACAACGCAGAAACATTAATTTCACAACGCAGAAACATTAACTTCACAACACAGAAATATTAAGATGAAAACACAGAAACATAAACTTCACAACGCAGAAATATTAAGATGAAAACGCAGAAACATAAACTTCACAACGCAGAAACATTAACTTCACAACGCAGCTGCATTAAGATGAAAACGCAACTGCATTAAGACTCACAACACAACGGAAATGCTCCCGACCACTAGGTGGCACTTTGTCCACATAAATGGGCAATCGCGTGCACATCTCAAGAGTATTCAATTGAGTTTTATTTTATTTTGCAGACGTTGCAATCATGTATTGCCCATTTTGTGGAGCTTTGCTTGACAGTTCGTCCGTCGTTCTGCAGCAAATGTGGAAAAAACACCACGTTTCTCAAAGAAGAAGAAGAAGAAGTAATCGGTGTTCCACTGCCACCTAGTGGTCGGGAGCATTTCCGTTGTGTTGTGAGTCTTAATTCAGCTGCGTTGTGAAGTTAATGTTTCTGCTTTGTAAAGTTAATGTTTCTGCGTTTTCATTTTAATGTTTCTGTGTTGTAAAATTAATGTTTCTGCATTGTCATCTTAATGTTTCTGCGTTTTGAAATTAATGTTTCTGTGTTGTAAAGTCAATGTTTCTGCGTTTTCATCTTAATGTTTCTGCATTTTCATCTTAATGTTTCTGCATTTTCATCTTAATGTTTCTGCTTCGTGAAATTAATGTTTGCTTTTTGCGTTGTGTTTTGCACTACTGGGCCACCATAGTTACCAGTTTGTCCAGTAAATCACCATGTATGTTGGTGGACTTAAGACACAGAGGAATTGACCACGATGACGAGGTTGGAGTCCGATGAAGAATAGTTCCAGAAAGTGGGTAAGACAAAAACAGAAGCCAAAAAATTAAATAAACAATTAAATGACAGGGTGAGAGTGTGGTAAAATCAGAAAACGTAGTAAAAATCAGGCGAGGGCTTTTCTTTTTCTGGATTGCTTTTTAAAACTGTCGGTTAGGTTTAGGGAAGTGAGTGGACGGGTCAATCTGTGCTTTTAAAAACACTAATGGTTGGGTTTAGGGAAGGAGGAGGGTGGGTCAGTCGAACCTACAAGTTCAAAGACATGCGCTATAGGTGAATTGGGTAATCTAAATTGGCTGTAGTGTACCTGTGTTAATGACAGTGTATGGGTGTGTTGGGTTGTGGCTGGGCATCCACTGCGTAAAACATATGCCAGATAAGTTGGCCGTTATTCCGCTGTGGCGACCCCCGATTAATAAAGGGACTAAGCTGAAAAGGAAATGAATGAATGAATGTCTATATTTTGCTGTAGCCTGTAGAAAGGAAATTATAGTTTACATTTACGCTATTTTTCTCAATGATTTTTAAATCTGACTGGATTATTACAATTAATGGCAAACATTTTTGGGAAATTTTATTTGGAAGTTTTACAGTTCTTTTTATTTAGAGTTTATATTGTTTAAGTTCAGCTTTAGAATAATTTCTAGTTGAAAATTGTAGTATATGAACTTATTTTCAGTAAATAGTTTGACTCTTAATTGCCAAAAATAGTTTACTGGAGGTTAGATCATTGGCAAATAATGACTAAAATATATACTTTCCATTTGTTTATTAACAACTTAGCTACTTGTGCATGTGATATTTCTTTTATTAATGTCGTTTTAAACTTACTTTTAATTTATTTAGTCTAGTTTTAGTTCACGGTGGGTCATTCTGCTGTGGCGAACCATGATATATAATGGACTAAGCCAAAGAAAAATGAATGAATGAGTTTTACTCAACCTTTCATTTGAACTGATTTCCAGTTAATAAGTAAATTCCAATAAATTTTTAAATGTTCAGTTAATTTTGTATTCAATTTTGTAAGTACACTCAATCAAATGTGAAATACTCGTTTTCATGCAAAAAAACAGTATGATTTCAGCATAATAGCACACATTAAGCTCATATTTTAGTATTTTTTTTCTATAAGATCAGTCAAGATAAGATTTCAGTATAATATTATTAGTTCTGCTTTATTTTTAATAAATAAATACAGTCAGTTGGTTGATTTAACCACAATAAACCTTATATACCATTGTGCAAAAGCGAAACATTCTTTCTAGTCAGATGTATAATGAATAGTCTGATCCAGTTCACAAAAAGGAGGTGAGATTAGCACTGAATAATGATGACTTTAATTTTCGTTAACAAAGTTATCGCATGGTTTTACTTGAAACAGAGTGCATGAAAGTCATATAGAGCCTTTTATTTAATGGTGCTTCTGCCTGTTTGAAGTTTGAAAGATTCAATCCCCGTTCATTGTGAAAAAGAATTAATTGAAAATAAAAAAATTCACACTGGTTTGGACCAAGATGAAAGTGAGTGATTGACGATGGAGTCTTCATCTTTAGCTATTCCTGTAAACACTGGAGCGATTCAGTACCAAGATTCCTCAGGGAAAACTTTCTTCTGCTCCTCTTTATCTACAGTCAATTATAAATGGAGAAATGGAGGAGGGAGATAGAGATGGAGAACACGAGGAGACAATGTAAAGCTTTTAATCTGTTAATGGAGGGATGGTCTGATTCATTTAATAGCTTAAGCACAGACATTGTTTGGGTTTGTATTAAACATTTATGTGGCTAATGCTGCGGAAGATAAGAGTGCAAACTGGACATTAGTGTATCAGCTATCAGGTCTAGCTTGACTGCTGCCTGGTTCACTTTTAGAGCTGCAATACGGGGCCCTGGAGGACCAAGAGCCCTGTTTTGCTAGCCTGCATTTATTAAACCAGTTATATAAATAATTATGTTTGTCCTGTACAGAAACAGGTAGTAAAACTGTAATGACAGAAAGAAAAAAAATGTACTAAATTGGAATTATTTTAGCTGCATTTAAGGAATCGAGTCTTTTCCTTATCATTCACGAATGTCTACTTAGCAAAATTGAGAAAATATACAAAACTGTTAAGGATCTTCACTCCAAATTTTGTTTCAAAGTAAATGTGAAGTCAAACATTAAATTATTTTTAATACATTCACAGTAAACCAAACAATCACAATCAAATGGCGCACATGCTTACAGTTAAACAACCAATCACTACACAGACATTCACAGTAAACCAATC
>CAIGQZ010032675.1:5938099-5953003 GCA_903798205.1 Danio tinwini
CAGTTAAACAACCAATCACTACAGAGACATTCACAGTAAACCAACCAATCACAAACAAATTACTACTCACACAATTACAGTAAACCAAACAGTTGCTAAATATATGCCGACAGTAAACCAACTATTCACAACCTAAAACCAGCCCATCCCTACACACAAATTCACAGTGTAGCTACAAACATCTACAGCTTCCCCAAAAACAGACCAATCGCGACCAATTGTTTCACAGGTTGATGGTAAAACCACCAATCACTACACACAGGCTCACAGGAAACCAACTATTCACAACCCACAATCACTGAAAACTTACCAAACACAACCAATCACTACAAGTACATTTACATTAAACAATTATACAAATTTATAGAAAACCAGCCAATCTCTACATGCACATTCATAGTAAACCAAGTGGTCGCTATAAGCAGGCATACCGTAAGCCAACTATATGCAACACACATTCACTGAAAACTGACAAACCTCAATCAATTTTAATACATACATTCAGAGTAAACCAGCCAATCACTACATGCACATTTATGGCAACCCATCCACAACCAATCATAAACCACCCAATTCCTTCATGCATATTCAGTGTAGCTTCATGCATATTCACAGTGTAGCTACATGCATCTACAGTAAACCAACCATGTCCAACACAGCTTCCACAAAAACAGACCAATCGCAACTAATTGCTACACTGGGGTGTGTTTCCCAAACAATGACGTAACTTGCGGCTGAAATACCATAGTATGATGCATCTTTTGGGAAAAGAACGATGTAGTGATGAGTGTTTCCCAAAACCTGTAGTTTCTCTGTTGCAGATCCATTGTTTGAACCACGTTAGTTATAACGTAAAGTGCCCATAATGATGCACTAAACGGGGTGGAGTAACAACTACTTTAGGAGAACAACTTCTCATAATTTCTTTGTGCAAATGACAATGTTTTACACGCACACACATTTAAAAAAAAATCCAAAATTAGTTTTGGTAAAAACATGCACTTGTTTTCCATATTAATTGAAATATATGTAAATAGCACATATAGGACCTATGTTTCCTTCAGAAATATTATTGAGGACATTGCATATTCTATTCTAAAACAAAATCACTTACAAAAGCTATTCTAAGTGCTGTCGCCTCACAGCAAGAAGGTTGCTGGGTCTAGCCTCAGCTGGGTCAGTTAGCGTTTATGTGTGGAGTTTGCATGTTCTCCCTGCGTTCGCGTAGGTTTCCTCCGGGTGCTCCGGTTTCCCCTACAGTCCGAAGACATGCAGTACAGGTAAATTGAGTAGGCTAAATGGTCCGTAGTGTATGAGTGTGAATGAGTTTGTATGGATGTTTCCCAGAGATGGGTTGTGGCTGAAAGGGCGTCCGCTGTGTAAAACAAAATGCTGGATAAGTTGGCGGTTTCATTCCGCTGTGGCGACCCCAGAATAATAAAGAGACTAAGCCGAAAAGAAAATGAATGAATGAAAAGCTATTCTAATATCATATATAAATCATATAAATAAATAAATAATGAGGCTATCTATTAAGAAAAAGAAATGTTATATTTATTATTTATCAGAAAATAAAGAAAATCCCACGTTAATAATATTATTACTGATGATAATGATGACGATTATTATTATTATTAAGTAGGATAGCTTGTTGTTTATTTTTTATTTTTTGAAAAGTCTACTTTTACAATTTGACACATGTAAACCACTGCAGAAATGTTCTAACCAACAGGCCCATGTCATATACTGTGCAGATATTTAATAAATAACCTACTATAAATTTAAACTATTAACGTATGCTATGTTTTTTTGTTTTCACAAGCTTTTGAGACGTAACGTAAATTCCACTTTTAAATAAGAGGTTTAAATATAGCTTTCATCATGAGTCATGGCTGTGTTCAAAATGACATCGATGTTTTAAAAATGCAGTGTGAAGGGAGCGCAATTGTAAACATGAAGATCGTTAAAACTCAACTGTCAAATACTTTGAAAGCAAATTACACCTAAGAGGGATGACTTTAATGCTTTTTTAAAAAATCATTCCATGTTTAAATGTTAGATGTTTTAAATGAATAGGGCATAGGGGGGGATAACTGGAAATAAAACACAGCCAGGAACTATGTTTCTAACTACAGCTCCAGACAGGCACGTGCACACATAGGCCTCAACTTGTGCAGTGCACATGCACTTTTTTAGTTTGGGATATAAAGTGCTCTTTCAAAATAAGCAGAAGTGCCCCCCTCCATCTTCAGTTCGTAATCGCCATTCCCCCTGTTCTTCAGTTCAAGATCTTCTGCACATGCCCCTTGGAAAGCCTCTGCACAGGCCTGGCTCCAGAGGTGTAGTTGCAAGTGTACAAGTTTGTGACGCAGTTTGCGAATGTTCATTGGAACGATGGATTTGGGAAACTCCAAATCAACGAACTATGTTTGTAACGACACAACTTGCAACCTTGGTTGGCTAATGATGGTTTTCGGAAATGCACCCCAGGTCGATTGTAAAACCACCAATCACTACACACAGGCTCACAGTAAACAACCATTCACAACCCACATTCGCTGAAAACTGACCAAACACAACCAATCACTACATGTACATTTATGGTAAACAAACGTATATCTATTAATATAGTATATGCACATTTACAGAAAAACAGTCAATTACTACATGCGCATTCATGGTAAACCAATCACAATCAATAACTGAACACACATTTTAAACAAGCCAATCACAACCAGTTGCTATAGAGCAGGGTTGTCCAAACTCGGTCTTGGAGGGCCGGTGTCCTGCATAGTTTAGTTCCAACTTGCTTCAACACACCTGCAGGAAGTTTCTAATATATGTAGTAAGAGCTTGATTAGCTGGTTCAGGTGTGTTTGATTAGGGTTGGAACGAAACTCTCCAGGACACCGGCCCTCCAGGACAGAGCTTGGACACCCCTGCTATAGAGTAAACCAGCTAGTCACTACACACACATTCAAAGTAAACCAAGTGGTTGGTATAAACAGGCGTACAGTAAGCCAACTATATGCAACACATTCACTGACAAACCTCAATCAATTTCAATGCATACATTCAGAGTAAACCAGCCAATCACTACACACATATTCATCTTTTACAGTCGCTGCTTATGTCCACAGTACACAGTCATGGCATAAATACATTTTTTTTAGCTAGAAAACAACACTCGCTGTTGTCCGAGACAAACTTTTCTGTTACTCTGGGGAAAAAAATCCACCAAATAACCCTCAAAAAGCTCCAATTTCTCATTATTTTTCATGAATATGTGATTTTGTTCTATTTTTTCCCCCGAGCATGTCGTCTTCATTCTCTTCATACATGGATATATTTAGAAAATGCTGAAACCGGAACAGTGGGGCTGATACAGAAATGACTTGCTGACAAATTGGCGCAGGCTTATGCAAGAAAATGACTCTGATTAGTTCCACGTCTATCAGAACTCTTGAGGGTCGAAAGGTCAAGCAGGCTCTCATAAATAACTGGAGCTGGAGTTATCATTTACCTGCCTCAGGTGAGCGTTTCAGATGTTACTGCTTATTGAGGAAATATTTCATTGCATTTTTTACCACCTCATGAAATTAGCATCCACATATCACATTTTTTGTGAGATATCACATTACCTTAAGCACTGCGAAATGTATCTATTATCCCGAGCACGGATTTACCTTCGGCTACATGCCTTTGGTCTGGAGTGGTGGCCATCTCTTGGGCAGAGGATTATGGGTTGGGAGGACGCTCGGATTGTTGAGTCATGCTTTTTGAGAGCAGGGCTGGAGGCGGCCGTGCATCTCCATGGCTCATAGATTTGAGTACACTGATAGGTTGTCACAGGAAACACAGAACGCTGCACTGCAGAAAGAGAGAGAGAGAGAGCGAGATAGAGTTCTGTTATCAATACTGTCTACTGAAGCGTGTCATAATGTGCTCTTTTATGGTACTTTCTGTATTAAAAACCTTAATTGAGTCGCTTACAATGAAAATGATCCAGAATTTTCCTCCTGACAGGGGTCAAAGTGAGCCATTTCGCAGAACACAATGAGAACAAAGAAAAACTGTGTCATAGACTGATCGACCTGTGGTCCCAGACTGAATCCATTTGTCTTTTGTCATTTTAGTTCTATATAGCCTGGTTCATTCAGGGCTGCTAGGTTTCTGTGTGTCTGTGTAAACTGCAATCAGACAGCACAAAGGTGTGCTCATAGCGCTGCTGCTGCTGCTTATTTCATTGCTGGAGGTTGTGAAGTCTGCAGTGTTTTTCTACTCCAATAAATGTGTCCTTATAAGATCAAACTTATTAAGTTATTTGTGTGTTCTGATATTTAGAGTTATACACACTATGACTTTAATTAAAAATAATTTTCAGAATCTGTTTTCTGAATTTGAATTTCGTATCTGTATGTGTTCTGTTGTTCATGCAGGCTTAAATGCCATGAATTATTTTTTAAGTTATTTCTTTAGTTTCATATATTAAGTCGGACTATTCCAGGAATGAATTGTTCCATTTCATAATCAATTACTAAAGTACAACTTTAATTAAAACAAGGATATGCATTAATACGATGTGGTCGTGAAAGTGAATTTGTTATTCGAATTATGTTCAGAGCTCCTAGTTTAAAATAGGCTAACAGTCAGTTAAACAATACAGTATAGTATAAGACAACATACACATCTGCCTAAATAAATAGACTAAAAATACACAGTTGATCACTTAGGCCAATTAAATTCTTATTTAAAAAACTTTACTGAAAGAAAAAAGCACAAGAAAGAATGCCGCATTTCACACCGCTTAGCTAATATGCTCTGGCTGCTACAGTATATCAGTTTAGTATGCTCACTGTTACATAACTGCCCCCTGCTGGCCATGTATTTCTTTAGTTAGACCATGTTTTGCTTTACTGCGGCTTACTGCAGAGACGTATGACATTTCTTTAAATCACTCGTGCATTCTCAGTAGCCATATCTGTATATTTTGCAGATTTTATTAAGTGGGTTGGACCCTCTTCAGTCTTCAGAACTGATTCAACATAGTGCTGTAAACATTTTTGCAACCCAGGCTCATTCTAAAAACATACCCCCAAATACATTTCTAGAGAGTGTCAATTATGTCCCAGGAGCTACATTTTTTTGCAGTTTTTGTTTTCGCGAATGCACCAGAGGGCGCTGTGTACGTTTTTTCAGATCTCAGATTTCTCTCGCGAGTGCCATTTCGCGCCTGCTGTTCTCGCCTAAATCCACCAGAGGCTGATGTCGACTGACTGACTGACTGACCCATCGTCCTCCTTCCCTAAAGCCAACCGATAGGGTTTTCAAAATCACCAATTGACCCACCCTCGCCTGATTTTTACCCCATTTTCAAATTTTACCACATTCTCAATCTGTTATTTACTTGTTTATTTTATTTTTGGGCTTCTGCTTTTGTCTTGCCCGCTTTCTGTAACCATTCTTCTCTGGACTTGAACCCCGGCCTCGTAGTCAACTCCTCCCTGCATCTGAAGTCTATCAATGTACATTGCGAGCTAACTGGACAAACTGGTAACAGCAGGAAAGCCATCCATATGGAGGTAAGTGGTCAGCTGGTAAGCGTGAAAAGGAGTGGAGTCATTTCGCCCTATAGCGTTCGTTTTTAAGACGAAAGGCAGCCATACATACTTCTGGCTACATAACTCCAGAAATGATGAAACGATCTCCAGAAATGTATATAGGGCTACGTTTTCAGAATGAGCCCATGTTCCACTATCCACATTCCACTATCATCTTTTAAAAGTTTAATCCAGTCAATAGTACAAGATTACTGTGCTTGTTTTTAGTTTTTCATTGGTTTTATATGTTATTATCTGCGTTTTGTGAAATTGTTATTGTATCGTGTCCTTGCTGCTTTGTACTGTAACTTCTTTTTATGTTGCCTCTTGGCCAGGTCGTCATTGTAAATGTGAACTGGTTCTCAATTGACTTACCTGGTTAAATAAAGGTTATTATTAATTATTATTATGTTGCATTTTTGATAGCATCATGGTCAGCAGCAATACCAGCCTGAATCCTGAAGGAAACGTAACTATTTTATGTATTGTCAGAAAAGTGAGTCATTTAGAAAATTTAATTTGTATGAAAACATAATAATAATTAAAAGGAAAAATTAAATACATAATAATAATTAAAAGCATAATTAAAAGGAAGCGTGCCTCCAAACCCCATTCCTAAATGTCTAGATCCGATCACGTGAATGGAAATCGGGCCCGATCACGTGGTTTCAGACTCGCTGAAAATTGGATGTTACCTCCCGATCAGGACTCGAATATATATGTATATTAGCTCATTATTTTTTAACACATCTATAGTTATGCAGTGGCACAGAGTTCAACCTCTTTCTAGACTTCACACAGAAACAGCAACATGACGCTATTGGCTAAATGCCAGCAAATTAGAAAATGGAAGCAGCTTGAAGCGGAAAGACTGTATGTCTGCAGTCTGGAGGAGTTCTAAAGTTGATGATGACAACTTTGCCATTGCCAACATTGTGAGATATGTAAACTTGGCATTGCAAGAGGTGGAAATAAAAAGGCTACATTCAACACAACAAACCTGATAAGACACTTCAAAAACAAATGTAGACAATTAAGAAGATGACGATTAATAAGATCAAAAAAATAAGACGATTTCTGACAAACTACTTGTCCTGTTATAAGATGTACCTCATGTTACATTCACCACAGACATATGGAGTTCATCTGTAGCTCCCATGTCCCTACTAAGCCTTTATGTATTTTACTGTAGAAGTATCAGATTGGGTTTCACTATCGGTAGATACTTAAAATCAAATGACTCAGACTTGAGGGTAAAAAAAAAAAAAAAACGGGACATCCCTAAAACCCACCCCTCATTGGGGGCTAAAATGTTCAAATGAGCTCGTACAAATTTATACGAATCAGACAAAACATCAAAAAGTTACGAATTGCAATGAGGTAAGTAGACATTTAAGTTTAAAGGGCTCCTTTGTGTCTTTAAAGTTTAGCTCAAAATACCCATCAGATCACTTATTATACCCTGCTGAATAGAATTTTAGGGTCTGAAAGCATTGTAGCTGTTTTCGTTGCCTGTTCCTTTAAATGCAAATGAACTGGTTCTTCCTTCTCACGTATCCCACATGCTTGTCTTTTTCTCCTGCTGTGTCATGTCAGATAAATAGCAGTCAGTAACAAATGAAGCAGAGATTCAGAATACAAAGTAAGGTTTTAATCCCAGTTTCTTTGCAAATCCTGTTCTGTGGACATGTTTATATGCATTAATACGGAGACATGTTAATACGCTCAATCAATTCGGTGGGCAGGAAAAACTACACTCCTACATCACATTACGATGGGTATCAAAATCACTAGGATTTAGATCCTATCTTAACGTCAGTAAATTTAAAAAAGAGAAATTTGTTATGTTTATATAACTCCAGTATGACTGTGGACTACAATACCTATACACAGTTCTGTCCAAACAGCATTCAAAAGTAGACTTTACATCTTAGGTGCCCTTTAAACAGTGCTCAATTGATACTAAGGAGCTTAAAGTGTACAAAGAAAAAATCTCCCACACCATTACACCACCAGCAAGCAGAATCACAAGGCTAGATGGATTCATGCATTCATGTTATGTATGCCAAATTCTGACCCTACAGCGTCCGAAGGTTACAGCACATATACAGTCCACCCTTTCCAATCTTCTAGCCGAGTGAGGGTGGAGCTTGTCGCTTATCTATTAGTTCAAACCAGTTTAGTAATTCTCCTCTGGCATCAACAAGGCATTTTCACCCTGCTGTTGGTACTCTCTTTAAACCCTGCATGCATGTGTGAATCTCCCAGTAGATCAGCTGTTTCTGAAACACTCCGACCAACCAATCTGACATCAATAAATATGCTGCATTATGATGCTTGGTTTGAACTTCAGCAGATCATTTTGTCCATGTCTACGTGCCTAGATGTGCTGGTACTGCTTGACCTCAGTGCTGTTGATACTGTCAGTTCACTTAATTGGTTGGAAATCTGGGATGATCCCCAAATGGATCAGGAGTTACTTAGAATGAAGGCTTCACTATGTGAGAGATCCGTGACTTGGAGTCCCACAAGGCTCAATCGTGGCACCACTCACGTTTATCCTCTATATGCATCAACTAGGCCAAATAATGGAAAAAGAAAACAAACTGCTTACCACAGCTATGCCTCACTGTGATCTACATAGCCCTATCACCTAATGGCTATAGCCTAATCGACTCTTTCTGCCAGTGTATTGATGAAATTAGTAGCTGAATGCATTGCAAAGAGAAAAATAAAAATATCTGGAAATAAAGATGAAGTTCTCAAGGTGAATGTACGCTCAAAAAATAGTTTTTTTTTCTTGCTTGTTCAAACTACTTAATTAAAATGAGCTGAAACAATATGATTATTGAGATTTTTTGGGACAACTTAATTGTTTTTTGTTCAATACTCTTAAATTTATTATGTTAACAGAGCCAATTTGTGTTGGGACAACATGAATGAAATGCGTGGAGCACTGCATATTTACCATCTATATAAGCAGCCTCTAGGGGCCAAAAAAGTATCAACAAGTATCTAGGTGTGATCCTAGTAGATCCTTAGTAGTCTAAATCAGCATATTATCACATCAAAATTATTGCAAGAATATTTCCAGTCAAGACTTAGAAAAACCAGCAGGGTGAACTACTGTAATGGACTCTTCACTGGCCTTCCCAAAAACACCATTAGACCGTTGCAGCTCATCCACAATGAACTGCCAGGATTCTGACCAAAGCATATCATAGTAGTCCTCAGGTCTTTACATCATTGGCTTCCAGTAATATATTTTAAAGTTCTATAACTAAGACTTCAATACATTGCAGAAATGCTCATCATATAAAAAACTCAATCAGATCATCGTTAGGATAACGGCAATTACAGATACCAAGGGTTCACTCAAAGTAAGGCGAGTCTGCTTTTAGCTACAGTATACTGTGCCACCTGCAGCTGGAGCCAGCTTCCAGAAATGATCCGATGTGCTCTGACAGTAGACACAATTAGCTTAAGACTTTAAACACGTCTTTTTAGCTGTGCTTTAACTGCATGAGCACTGTGATATGTGAGTGGTGCTCTGAATTAACATTGTGTATAAAATGTGCTGAACTTTTCTTTGTCCTTTTTGTCTAAATGCATTAAAGGCATAGTTCCCCCACCCCACCCAACCCCAAAAAAGAAAATTCTGTCATCATTTACTCACCCTAGATTTGTCACAAACCAGTTTCAGTTTCTTTCTTCTGTTGAACACAAAATAAGTTATTTAGAAAAATGTTGGAAACATGTAACATTGACTTTCATTCTGTTTGGTTTTTCTACTATGCTAATCATTTTTTTCAAACCTATCATATCTTGTGTTCAGAAGAAAAAGAAAACTCCTAAAGATTTGGAACCACTTAAGAGTGAGTAAAAAGAGTAAATGTTCATTTTTTGGGTGAACTATCCCTTTTAGTGGCTGCTATGTTATTGGCTGATTACTGTATATATTTGTGTGTACTAATTAAGTGGATTTATGGAATTTTTCTGTTGCATTTTTTTACAGTATTTTACAAATAGCACAATGCAAACGCATTAAATCTCTTTGTACTACTCTAATGAATCAACCAACAGTAACCCTTTAAATACAATAGGAAAGCAAGCATAAATTGCAACTCAACTAATCTGACATTACCTTACGACTAGGCTCATACAGAATCTGCGAGCGCAGAATTCTGCAGATTTCCAATCCATTACTGATTCAGTTTATTTACAGTACTTGTGTAAATGTATGTAAATGTATATTTATTCAGTTTTTAAATAAATTTTAGTATAATTATTGACTAATATGAAAATGCTCATATAATTTATTCACAATACAGTTTGTAAAGTAATATTTTCTGTCTTTTACTAGATATATTATATGAGACTTGCTTTGTTTACCAAATAATGTAGATCTTATTGGATTTGCATTGTAAACATTAAATGAAAGTTAAAATATATATTTTTTATTTTATATATTAAAGGTGAAGTATGTAAGTTTGACACCCAGTGGTTAAACTAAGTATTGCACTCCTGGATCAAAACAAACGCAAACGCTGGATGCCAGTTTGAGTACAGGAGCGAGTGATTTAAACTGTGTTCTAAATAAAAGCAACGACACGTGATAGAGAGAATATTGTCCATATTAAAAGGAGTTTTGGTTCTAATCAACACCTCGAATTGATATATTAGAAACGGCTTCTATTTCTCACAGGTGAACAACAGAAACCTATGACAGTGATCACCTCAGGTAAACCTCATGTGCTTTCTTCAGTGCTAAATGCTAACAATGTGAGTTTGAATGCCATTTCACATGACATTTATTGCCTTATACTGAAAGCAGCAGCAGATAGTACACCTCAGATATTGAAACAATAAACCGTTTGAAATTGAACTTTAGAACTAAACACATATGAGTGATTCAGCATCTAGATTTAATGATGTAAAGAGGGTTAACATGTATTAAATAGATTATAAACCTTAGCGTTTCGTGAGTAAGTGCATATTCTGTGCTTCTGAAAGGCTGTATTTACATTTCTGTCGTGTTTCGTCTGGTGCAAACAGCCAAATTGCTCATCAATGCGTATCTTGTCACAAAGCATGTTACAATGTAATCTGCTCACCTAATGTTTACGTTCATAATATTTATATAATTTGCTAATTAATAACCTCATGTGGAACTGAATCTGTCTCATTTCGACGTCTGATATTATCCATTTCGGTCACGGACGCATGCTTTCAGAGTTTTTCTGAATGAATGAATGAAATACGCTGTTTTCCAACAAGGAAAGCCGGGGTGGTGAATTATAATTGGCTAAACTGGCATTGTGCAGGTTAAATTTACCTAAACAAAGACAGCGTTCCGGCACGGAAAAACCATTTTCAAAGCAGAACATCTGACTTCAGCATTGTTTTTTTTAGTTCAACAAGTATGTTCAGTTGGGATGTTTCTTAAATATCTGCACACATATTAGGGTATTTTTATGCTTTAGTAAAGTCAAAAACTTACATACAGCACCTTTAAGGTTTTAATTCTCAAACTCCCAAAATAAATCTGCCGATTTTTAACAAAATTCTCAGCAGAAATAGCAAAAATTGTCCGCAGATTCTGTCTAGCCCTACTTATGACCACTGATAATTGTATTTGAAACAGCTTTGTAACAATTTAAGCATTAACTCACTCATGACAAGATCTTCAGATTAGAGGTGTGTGATATTGGAAAAAAAATGAAATTGTGATGTTTTGGTTTTCTGCACTATTTATTGCAATATGAAAATAATTTCAGCAGATGACTTGTTTATTTGGAAAGTATTCATGATTTTAGATTGATTGGAAGGATTTTGTCAGACAGTTAATCTGCAAAAATTATAAAAGACAGTGTTTTATGGTTTTCTGGAGAGTCTAACTGTATTCAGGTACATATACATTGGATAATCAAATGCAAATTAATAGCACTGTATAGTCTTCATCATATAAAACAGTTAAATACAATTAAAACTTTTAAAACTACAAATGTGATCATTTCTTACACACAAATGTTGAAAAAAGCATTGAAAAAAAGTTAAAATGTCGAAAATAAAACCAAAAGACGAAGCCAACAAGCAAAAACTTTCCCTCTTAAGGTTACTAAGGTTAAGGTTAGGGAGTTAGCCAGCACACACCAAGCCAACACTAAACAATTACCGCAGATGAAAACCAACTGTGTTGTCGGTTTGTGTATGATCCTATCTAGACCCAAAGTTTGCACATAAACACACCAAATGGACAGCTGTGTTCCTTCTTGACTTCTTGAATTGTTTACTTGAATACGTCACTTCGGCTTTTGTTCAATCGCTCTGATTTTGTTGTTGATTAACCAATCAGAGAACTCTTCAGGTAATCGTGATTCTACATGCTGGATCAGGCCAACTCAATTCCTGGCCTTGAATTAAATGCATCACCAAAATAATGAATGAAGAAATTCTACATACATGTCCTACTGATTTGCTTTATGTTTCGCTGACTGATCATTAAGTATACTGATATGTCATTGTCAACACAGGCTCATTGTGAAAATTGTACCCAGGTATACATGTCTGGAGTGTGCAAATTATGTAGCCAGAGCTTTGTATGGCTGCATTTCATCTTTAAAACGAGTGCTACAGGGCGATATGATGCCACAGACGGCTTCTGTTTCTTTTTGCACTTCCAGCTGACCGCTTACCTTCGTGTGGATGGTTTGTCCGCTGTTAGCAGTTTGCCCAGTGGCTCCCCATGTTTGTCGCAGACTTGAGATGCAGTAAGGAGTTGACTGAAGAACAGTTCCAGTTTTGCAGGTAAAACAAAAGGCAAAAAAATAAAATAAACAAGAAAATAACAGGATGAGAACGTGATAAGATCTGGAAATGTGGTATATACCAGGTGGCCGTAAGGGCTTTTCTTTTTCTGGATTGCTTTCGAAAACGCTGTTGGTTCAGTTTAGGGAAGGCGGTGGGTGAATTAATCTGTGCTTTTGAAAACACTATTGGTTGGGCTTAGGGAAGGAGTTTGTTGGGGTCTTGGTCGGTCGATCAGTCAGTCAGTCAGTCAGTTAGTCAGCGTGTGAATGGCACTTGCGAGGGAAATTTGAGACATGAAAAAGCTTACACATTAGCCTTTAGTGGATTTGCGAACACAAACTGCAATAAAATGTACCTCCTGCGAGAATGACGTCGAATGCAACTTTCTGTCGTACACCACGCCCACCAAAAGAGTACAATTGGTACCCTTTTAGCAGTGGATAAAGGTGATTTCAAGAGTTCACACTTAGCTGATGATTGATTATAAGCAAGTTTGGCATGCTGTCCCGGGAGAGAGCCCTGAGCTCAAAAGGTCCTTGAGCCCTGGGCTCCCTCCTGTCTCGAGAACTCCCCCCTTTTGTAAGAGTTGATGACAGAAAATAATTGCTACGGAGAGATATGCTGCTGGATAAAAGTTTGACTAGTGCTAAATTTAGATTGTTCAATTAACTTGTGCATGTTTTTGGAATGTGGGAGGAAACCAGAGAACCCGGGGGAAACCCACGCAAGCACGGGAAGAACATGCTAACTTCACACAGAAACGACAGCCAGTCTGTTAAAGGACTTGAACCGGTGACGTTCTTGCTGTGAGGCCGCAGTGCTAGTCACTGGGCCATCGTGCCGCCCTATACAAGGAAAAGAGGAGGAGTAGGGGTGGAAGGGGGGATTCTTCAAACGAAGATGACTGTAGTAAGAAACCCTGGCTCTTTATAGTGGGTTAGAAATCGTCTGATTGGTTGGTCAAACATGGTTAATGCATGACCAGCCGTGTTCAATCATAATCACGTGATCCTCTCGAAATTAGTTTATAAATAAACTTCACAAAGGTGACCCGTACTGACCCATACCATACCGTACTGTACCAGTCAGTGGAAACGAGCCATTTGTTAATGTAAATGTTAATGTACACTTGCTACCCAGATATATCAGAAGTATTGACAGATCTTGTTCTATGAATATATGTACAGCTACAACATATTGGTCACTAATAACCTATTAATTATTTAAATGTTGTACATTTAGGGGCGACGCGGTGGCTCAGTGGTTAGCACTCTCTCCTCACAGCAAGAAGGTTGCTGGTTCAAGTCCACTTCCTGTGTTGGCGTGGGTTTCCTCCTGGTGCTCTGGTTTCCCCAACAGTCCAAAGACATGCGGTACAGGTGAAATCAATAAACTAAATTGACTGTAGTGTATTTGTGTGAATGTGAGTGTGTATGGATGTTTCCCAGTACTGGGTTGCTGCTGGAAGAACATCTGCTGTGTAAAACATATGCTGGATAAGTTGGCTGTTTATTCCGCTGCGGCGACCTATGATGAGTAAAGGGGCTAAGCCAAAGGAAAATGAATGAATGAATGAATGAATGAATGAATGAATGCGTTACATTTTTAACATTGTTAATCCCCTAAAAGTGACACCCACTTCTAATACCCGAGATATATTTTTCCCCCTCATGCATCCATATAAATTTGAAGCCTAAACCATAACTTTAATGGCATACATGCATAAGTCATTAATTTTCATGCACTTCAGCAGACAGAAAACCTTTCGTTATACAGATTATTTTTCTGTCGAGAGTCTGACTAGACCAAATGTCCTTTCATACTGTACTCCCTACAAACACCCTTAAAGGTGGACTTCGCAGGCCTCTATACTGTGCGATTTGAACTCACACCAAGAGAGAGAGGTGACCCCCCTGATGGAAAAAAAAATTAAGAGGAAAGGAAGTGAGGGCGATAGATCTGATGTCATCTTGAATTAATGACAAGGAAAGAGTGAGAAAAATGGATGGAAGCAGCACACAAACAGAGTGATGGATGGAGCCGCGCAGAGATAAAAAGCTCAGATATTCGCAAGGTTCTGCAGATGGAGGTGGGGGTGGGAAAGGCAAGAGAAGAGAATGAAACGAAGAGGGGGGAGAAAAAATTAAAGAGGGCAAGAAAAAACAGCAAGACAGAATTTTAGCGCCTGAGGAGATGGCATGAGCGAGCATCAGAGAGAAAGAAAGAGAGAAAGACGCTCTGAAGAAGGAGAGAGTGGCCAGACGAGCGTGACTGTGTGGGGCAGGTGTATTAAACATGCTGATGCCTTTAAAACAGACAACAGACTATAAATTACTGCAGCGCCTGTTATTAGTGCAGCACAAGAGCAGTGAAGTATAGAAAGACTTCAGTTACCACCCTACACCCATACTAATGCACCGAGAGAGAGAACAAGAGTAATTAAACTACTGAAAAGAAAGAAGTGGAGTGGAGAAGTGCTGTTCAGGTGATGGAG
>CAIGQZ010032675.1:5974918-5987802 GCA_903798205.1 Danio tinwini
ACACACACACACACACACACACACACACACACACACACACACACACAGTCTGAAGATCATCACAAACTAATAACAAAGACTATTCAAGCTGCGCACACACACCTCGAGCTGAGTCTTGTGATATTGTAATGTTTTCATGTTCGAGTATTATCTTGTCTGGTCGTCCGTGTTCTGAGCCTTGCCTTGTTCTTCCATGTATTGATCCCTAGCCGCATAGCCTGACCTTTTTGCCTGTTTGTCTACGACTTTGGATAACCCTTATAATACTGTTTTGCACCTGTTATGATCCTTGCCTGTATGACTACACTGCTAAATAAATGCTGCATTTAGATCCACAACTACGGTGTTTAGCCTAATCAATCCACAATCTTTAAACAGCTAGTAGCTAGTTATTTTTCAATGGCAAGCTTATAAAGAATGGCAAAATTCGTGTAAGTCGTACAGAACATGCTTAGATTTGGAGTACATACTTATCATTGTAATAACAAGACACACATGCATTCATTTCTCTACATTGCGGTTTATTTTGAAAGGTAAGAGTCCTCAGAACAACATCCCATAAAATATATTTAGTCCTACAACACAATAGTGTTGAATTATGCATGGTTATGTCATTGTTTCTGATGTTAACATTGTTTACTATGTTCCTTACGCACGGAAATGCCATCTTTGTAGTAAAAAGCAAGATAATGTCATAGCTTACAGTGTTACAAATAAAATGAGACCACTGAATAAAACGTCAAAGTTATAGTTATTGAAATCTAAACAAAGCAGTCAAATGTTTTGACGTCCAGTCACTTTTAGCCAGTAACTTACTTTCTAGTTTGACTGACGAAGAATTTTGCCAATGGCTGCATGATTCTTTCGACATGGTGACGTTTCATCTATTGAACATGTTGTTGGTTTATTGCTCTCTGTGCACAGTCACTGGTTCAGGGACCTGTCACTTATTTCTGTAACAAAGTCGGGGTACAACGGAGATGTGAGGATCCAAATGCAGTTTATTTACAAGTTGGACAAGCAGGCAATGGTCAAAACAGGAGCAAACGGTATCATGGGAGTAACCCAAAAGCGTAGTTGTGGTCACAGGCAAAGAGGTCAGTGCAAGCAGAAAACAGCATAAACAATTAAACAAGGGAACAACACTTGTTTAAAACAGGAACCACTCTTGGTAATGTTATAGGTGAACAAGTCTCAGCAATGTGTGTGAAAATGAGGTGTCTTTATAGTCCAGGTAATCATTGATTATGAGTTTCAGTTGGGAGGAGATTAAACAAGACATTTAAAAAGGGAGAGATTGGTCCATATTTGAAATTTCTGTCCAGAGAAGTCATGTTTTGATCTTCGATTGGTCTCACGCAGTCACGTTATGCGATCTCGAAACCTGCGAAACTTGTCACACAAGCTTGCATTTCCGGTCTGACCCATCCGTGTGTGTATGAATGCAAGTCTAAGTGAAGTTTACTTATAAACTAATTTCGAGAGGATCACGTGCTTATGATTGCTTGCAGCTGACCAACACTATTATTTTTCCCAATTTATTATTTTAATAAATATATAATAAATATATTATTTATTATGGGCTCTCTCTTGGGACAGCATGCCAAACAAGCTTTATAATCAATCATCAACTGAAGCTGCAGTCACACTAGAGTTTGTGCGTGCAAAATGTTGGCGTATGGCGCTGTGAAAAGGGGCGGGATTAAACAAGATGATTAGACATTAAAAAAAGCGAGCGATTGCTCAATGTTTTAAATGTCTGTTCAGAGAGGTCATGTTTTGATCCTGGATTGGTCTCACACAGTCAAGTGATGCAATTTCGCAGGTCAGAGTTCACCAAGCTTGAACTTTGCACCTCAGTGAAATGCGAAACCTAACGCATGACCCTACATTTCCGGTCTGACGCATTCGCGTGTGTATGAATGAAAGACTATGGGGAGAAAAGTCCAGTGTGACCGCAGCTTGAGTGTCCGGATTATTGTCAGCTGCAATGGGTGTTGATTAGCGCACAGCATAATGGTAGTTGTAGTTCATGTGGTGGCAGATGTGTAGTAGAGGTCTGCATTCCAAAATTTCCAATTTAAACAGGATAACAGTCGATAACCGTTTGGTACAGCCAGTGCTCATGACTGTTATACACGCTGAACGCATGGACCAGTGCTTTCTGCACGTGCTTTTTTTTCGCAAGTCTGTGCGCGCATCATCTGCATAACGGTTCTCAGAGTGGGCTTTAACAACATGGGAGAGCAAAGTGAAGATGCGCAGTCCTTCAGCTTGCATTAGAAAGCAGTCAGTTTACTGTTAGTAAACCCACATCAGGTCTGATGTATGGAAGTAATTTTAATGCATCATAGTTGCAAATAAAAATATAATTACCCTTTGTGCGATGTAATAATAATAATAATAATAATAATAATAATAAGTCAAAGTTTTACTTAGGTTACTAAGGCAGTACTCATGTCTCATCACAAAGGGGCAAACAAAACATTTAGCCTACAATCCTTGCACAACCTACAGTTTTATCTGTTATCTCTCTCTTTTGGTAGTACCCAATTTAAACATGAGATTTTGAAAACCAGATCTAAATTTAACGGGACCCGTCGGGTAGAAAACGGGGCAGGTTGGGCAGCGGGTGAACAAAGGCTGAATATATATCAGGAGTGGCTGGGTGCAGAATAAAACCTTGCGGGACCGAGACAAAAAAATTAGTCCTGCGCAGACCTCTAATATGTAGTTCTCCAGCGATCTGCATAGGCTTAGATCGCTCGTGATCATGACAATTACTATGACAGGTCATGTTATTATTAGTGTAATTGTTTGAGAATTGTGGAACCATTTTTTAACATAGGCTCATTCTGAAAACATAGTCCTATATACGTTTCTGCAAATTATGTAGCCAGAGGTACGTATGGCTGCATTTAATTTTATAAACGAACGCTACAGGGCGGTATGACGCCATTCCTTTTCGCGCATTCCAGCTGACCGCTTACCACTGTATGAACAGCTTTCCCACTGTAACCTGTTTGTCCAGTTAGCTCGCCATGTACGTCGGCAGACTTGAGACACAGAGAGGAGTTGACCATGACGATGGCGTTCAAGTCCGGTGAAGAACGGTTTCAGAAAGCATGTCAGAGAAAAACAGAATCCAAAAAATAAAATTAAACAAATAAATAACAGGGTTATAACAGAATGTGGTAAAATCTGAAGATGTGGTAAAAAAAAAAAATCAGGCGAGAGCTTCTTTTTCTGGAATGCTTTTGAAAATTGTTGGTTGGGTTTAGGGAAGAGGGTGGGCGGGTCAATCAATAAAATTGGTTGGGTTTAGGGAAGGAGGAGGGTGAGTCAGTCGATTGGACAGTCAGTTAGTTAGTCAGTCAGTCAACAGCGGTCTCTGGTGGATTTACGCAAGAACAGCAGGCGCGAATGGCACTCACGAGAGAAATTTGAGATCTCAAAAAGCATACACAGCGGCCTCTCATGGATTTGCGGAAACAAAAACTGCAAAAAACAAAAAAAAACACGTACCTCCTAAAACGTATTTCGCAGTCTCCAGATATGTACATAGAGGTACGTTTTCAGAATAAGCCTGGGTTGCCATTTTTGGTATTAGTTTCAAATGAACAACACATTTACATGCAATATATCCAAAAGTTAGATTCTACAATAGATAATATAATTAAAAACACTAGTTATAAAAAAAAAATGAATCATCAAAATTCGACTTCATATTCCTAAAAAAAATATTTGACAAGTCGATGTAAGTTAAAACGTCTTCAAGCTATATATTTTACTTAAAATTATATTTGAGATCTGCGCACACACACTGAAAAGAAATAATTAATTGGATTTAATAATTTTTTCAAGGTAAGTGGTTGCAAACTATTTGTATGTGCTGATTTTGTTTTACAAATTAAGTTAAACGTTCCTAATTTTTATTTGTTTACTTAAATTCAGCCCATATAAATTGTTTGCAACGACTTACCTTGAAAGCAATTTAGTAAATCCAATGAATAATTTTTTTCAGTACACACATACAAACACACACACACACACACACACACACACACACACACACACACACACACACACACACACACACACACACACACACAGATACAGAAATCGATTAAGTATGAGAAAGCAGCCTCTGGACAAGTGAATTTTCCTCTGGGTTGCTTAGAAAAAAAGAGGAATGAACTTCCCCAGCACTCTAATGAAAACAGTTCATGGTGTCGAGACACTTACAATGTCAACCAGCACTAGCAAAGCTGACCTTTAGCATGCTATCTGACTACGTTATCTTCTTCCAGCTTCTGCTTCACCTGTTTTCCCTCTCTCCATCAGATGGTGTGGTGTGTTGGAGCTGACAGCTAGAGATGGAGGTGTAGCGGCTGTCAGACCTGCAGCAATGACGATTGATAAACAGCAGCTGACGCTTCAACAAATGTGTGTGTGTGTGTGTGTGTGTGTGTGTGTGTGTGTGTGTGATGTCCTTGGACCAAACCTGTGCACCGATATAGATTTTTTAAAGAGATTTCAGGAGGGTTTGCATACGTGTTGCTTTGGATTATCCCTGCAGCCAAGAGTTCGACTGAGACCTGTGAATGAAATATGAAACAGTAAAAACTAAAGACAAACAGCAAGAGAAAACAACTTTAGTGAGAAGAACAAGAGCGACGATTTAAAAGAACCATGTGTTTAAAGTAGGGCTGTCAATGACTATGTTTACATCAGTAATCAAATTATTTGCTTTAATCTAATTAAGAGAATAAGACTAAGGTGTTTACATGAGTTGCTTTTTGAGTGTTACTTTCATGATCGCGTTTTACATGTTATAGCACATAATTCGATTAACGTCACCGGCTATCCGCATTTCCTCTGGAGTTTCATGTAATTTCAGGTGTTTCATTTTTGATTTGTCGACTTTAACTGCAGTTTGGCACTTTGACTTTCATTCACGAACATTTCATGCAAGCCCACCGTGACAAACAAGATATTGGATGCAACTATGAACTGCTGGAAGAGTTGTTTTAATGGAAGATCATACTGCATGCTGAATGGAAGAAAAAAAACCCCTCCGCATTTCACGATGCAGGAGTTTGTGGTCTGCACTGACTCGGTAGGAGCAAAGAGTGTCAATCAGCCATGCGTGTGTGTGTGTCTGGGTGTGTGTGTGTATATGTGTGTGTGTGTGTGGACTACCCTGTCACAAAAAGCGGCTTAAAGTCCTACATGAGGGTAATAGTTTGATTAAGGTGTTTACATGTCTGTACTGCACTTCAGTAATGCGACTATAATCGGCATACTCCACATGCCTTAATTCGATTTCTCTTTAGTTCGATTATGACCTTAATCTGATTAAATTATTAAAAAATTGCTGTTTACATGATCGACTCTTAATCAGTATTGTCTTAATTGCATTAAAACCGAATTATTGGTGTCCTTGTAAAGAAAGTCAATGTTAACATATTAATTCATGCAATCCGAGCAGACACACAACGTCTTAAGATGTTAATATTGGATTACATTTAGGTCAGGATGTCGGGTAACCAAAATTCAAAGTCTAGCCAGCGTCTAAGGACAACGTTATTTTGATGTCCAATAACAAATGGAGTTGATGAAGTAGCGGGGCCACACCTAAACCAATCAGCTTCCCTCGTCTACTATTTAGGAGAAGTGGAGCCTCCCTAAGCCGTTTGTCTCAGAATCTGGCTCCCTTTCACCCATTTCCCTCTAAACTCATCCATTCATCGCCTACACCCCCCCCCTCCCTTTACCTCTTAAAGGGCCACTAAACGATCCTGTCTCAGCAGGGTGTTTTCACACCTCTAGTTTGGGAAAAGTCAGGAAAGTGGGTGTGTCCAGCTCTGTTTAAGTGGGAGTGTTGGGGGAGGGAAAGAGGGAAGGTTTTGCATAAAAAAAAAAAAGGGAATTTCTGTTTGGGCACGCGCTGATATTCACAGAGGCAAAACAAACACACAGACGCAGGGGAGAAAGACAGTGACTGTGTTTACATAGACATCAGTAATCGAATTCCTTGCCAAATTGTTAATTTGTTGACTTTAACTGCAGTTTGGCACTTTCACTTTCCTTTAGAAACATTTCATGCATGCTCCCCGTGACAAACGAGATATTGGATGCGAGGAACTGCTGGAAGAGTGTGGTTTTAAAGGAATGTTTGATACTGCACGTCGTAACTTTTATGCACTCAGTAGGTTGCGTCAGAAAGCCATGTGTGCATAGACTATCCTGTCACAAAATGCGGCAAAAATCCTACACGACGGTAACAGTTTGATTGCGGTGTTTACATGTTTACACTCGGAGAGCAGCATTTACAGCGCATCTTTCAGTCTATAATATTGTAGTGATATTAACGTACTGTAAACTCAGTGACTAAATCATTTTGACTAAGGTATGTCTTTAAACACTAATAAAGTACGGCTGATGATACAAACTAACTTTGCCATCTGAATAATCAAACTAAGACCACTGATCGCTCACCAAATCTGTAGAGACAGGACAATCAGCACGAAGTGGAGCCATGTCTTTTTTTAAAAGGAGACAAGTGGCAAATCCTGATTTCATCATTTCCAGATGCGAAAAGCTCTCGGGTAAAAAAAAATTTTCCTCACAAACATACTTCTGTTGCATGTCGTGTGCCCTGTATTCCACACGTGAGTCCAGCTGCACTCTCATAGCAGGGAAAAGAAAACAAAATCTTCGTTGCAGCACATTTATAAACACAACACTGACGACCTGTGTCTCCAAACAATTCTTCTTCTTCCAATTGCAAGTACAGACATCCACTTTCCACGCTGGAATACAAGGATCTCATGGCCGTGACGCAGCTTCAAAAATTCACTTCAAACAGGAAGAACGAATTTGCACAAACAACGCAAAACAACCAATTTTCACTTTTTAGTGCAATATATGTGTCCTAATAGTGTTTATAGCAGCATGGGACACATATATGACTGTCAACAGCTCAAAAAATGTGTTTTGGTGTTTCGTGACCCTTTAACATCACTTTCCTCTTCCACAGGCTGCATCGAGGGGGGTTCTTCTAAAGGTTCCACCTTCACCTATGAGATGAAGCCCCCACTCTGCACTGCAAAAAATGATTTTCTTACTTAGATTTTTTTATCTTGTTTCTAGTCCAAATATCAAAAAAATCTTAAATCAAGAAGCATTTTCTAGACAAGCAAAACATATTGTCTTGTGTTAAGAAATAATATGCCAAAATTAAGTGAGTTTTTCCTTAAAACAAGCAAAATAATCTGCCAATAGGGTTAGCTAAATTATATTATGTCAAAAGAAAAAACAAGATTATTTTGCTTTACCCCATTGTAGTTTATGCTTACCCCAAGTTTTAGCCATACAACTTACAACAACATACAATTTCACTTATTTTAGCCATGCACTTCCTAATTTCATGGGGGGCATCTGGCAAAGATTTTATCAAAGCCAAAAACCAAATCAATAAATACAAGTGAAATATTACAGTGAAATTAAGACCATTTTATCAATCACACAGAGACATTTAAAATGATACCAAACATGGATATAAGGCTACAAGATACAACTTATGTCTCGATTCCACAGACTGGTACAGTGCAGTACGGTACGGGTCGATACGGGTCACCTTTATCAGGCTTGGATTTTCCACTACCAAGGGTACCCTTTTGGTGGGCGTGGTGTACAACAGAGAGTTTCAGTCAACGTAATTCTCGCTCAAATAAATGTCTACAGTAAAGCTGTACAGGTCATTCACAAATCATATGAGAATCACTTCTCACAAAACAGATGCTTTACATATAAATACTGGTGTATAAATGTTTATTACTAATTTTTCTATGAACATACTTTGATTATAACTGCAGATCAATGACAGTGCGAAACAGCCTACTGTAACGTCTGCAATTATATAATATAAATAAATTAACACATTTAAACACATACAGACCCTTACAGTCTTTGATATGTTACTAATGGCAGAAAAACTACATACAGCATACATTTAGTCCTTATTTGGGTTCAAAAACAACATGCAACATGTAGCCCACAGACAGTGCAAACCTCTTATCGGTCTTTAATCTTCACCAGCACATGTAGCCTCTGTTAGAGTAATTCTGTCATTTCCAGTTCATAATAGTTCAAAAGGCGATGATAAACATGGCAGTTTGTTTGTGATTCAGGTTGCTGAAACAATTTGCTCCTGTGTTTTGTCAGGCTTCTCCTTTGTTGGTTCGCGCTTCACTCTCGCGTTTGTCCATTTCTTTTCTGAACGAATCAGATGTCAAAGACACTTCAATAAATCACACACACATTATTATCATCAGCTCAAGAAGTTCGTTATATCAAATATAGACGCGCTCGCAAGCTCTCTGGAGAAATCGAAAACCGATCGCACTTTTAGACGGCCTCGTAAAAACAACAACAGAACACAGCAGATTTTGTTCTTCTTGGCTTTGTGGCTGTTCATCAAGACAACGGCAAGGCTTGTTTGAGCTCAGATCAACTATGGCTCGTTATTATATGCATATAGTATTTTTACGTAATGTCTTGGCTGTGTATTTAAAAGAACATGGCAGTTCCTTTGTTTTCATTCTGGTTAGCTCCACGAGATCGTGACGTATCTCTGTAACCTTTTGGTACCCTTTCTCGTGTTTAGTACCCTTTCGAAAGGGTGCTGAAAAAGTGGTACGGTACGGTTCGCTTTTTGACAGTGTAAACGGCCATTAAAGCATACCAAACCATACCGTACCACTCAGTGGAAACGGGCCAATAAAGGTCGAGAAGGGGGGCTTGAGGGGAAAGGAGAAGGGTGAACTCTCGCATTCACTCTTGGTGAGGTGTAGCTCTGTTTCTCCAGCCTATTGTCAACAGTCTCAGGATAATTTTAATAGAACAGTTAAACAGCTGGTTTCCTGATCTTCTCAGATCAGAAAATGTATTTTTTTATTGCATAGCAATTCTTGTGGTCTTGTCTCTTAATATTCCATAACAGTTATCAGGGTCTAATATTATGGAGAGATTTAGCCATCTTTACATTTGGAAAATATAAAAAAAAAATAAAAAAATAAAAAAAATAAAATCACAGGAGGGATAAGATAAAGAAATCACAAAGATTAGAAATTAAAAGTTATTAGAAACCATTTATTAAAACTATTATTTTTAGAAATGTGTTGAAAAAATATTAGTTCTGTTAACCAGAAATTGAGGAAAAATATACAGGGGGCTAATAATTCTGTCCTTAACTGTATATTATGTCTTAATTTGTACAGGTATAATTTGAGAGGGCTAATAATTCTGACTTTGACTGTACATAGATACATATACAGGGGTTGGACAATAATAAAATCTAAAACACCTCGGTTTAGATCACAATAAGTTATTAGTTATTAATATGGTGAAGGGACTCCTTTTTGTGGCCAATTCAGCATCAATTTATCTTGGGAATGGCTTCTACAAGTCCTGCACAGTGGCCAGAGGGATTATGAGCCATCTTTCCTCTTGCAGAAGAGTAACCAGGTCACAGACTTATTCCTCCAAAACACCCCAAGGTGTCTCACTTATATTCAGATCTTTAGAGACTGTGCAGGCCATGGGAGATCTTCACTTCCCTTTTCAACTTCACTTTCATGTTCATCAAACTACTCTGTCACCAGTCTTGCTGTGTGTAATTGGTGCATTATCATCTTGATAAATGGCACCACCTTCATGATGCAACGTTTGAACCTATGGGTGCACATGGTCCTCCAGAATCATTCGGTAGTCATTGGCAGTGACGTGCTCAACTAGAAAAAGTACTAGGGCTTGGGAATGCTACGATATTGCAGCCCAAACCATCACTGATCCACCTCCATGCTTTACTCGTGTACAAAAAAAATTTACATTCTGTCAATAATTACCCTCATGTCGTTCCAATCCCCTGAGACCTTAGTTCATATTCAGAACACAGATTAAGATATTTTAGATGAAACCTGAGAGCTCTCTCATCCTCCATAGACAGCAATGGTCCTGAGAAGTTCAAAGTCCAGGAAAGGAACCCTGGGAAGTCCAGATATCACATGTGGCTTCAGTTTACAACAGGAAATATGATGCTTGTGTGTTGAGCTTGTTGACTCCAACGGCAATTTGTCATACACCCACAGATTTTTTTGGCACACACAAGTGTTCTTGGAGCTTCATACGATCACAGAATGTTTTGACAATGTTTTTGGTTGCTTTTCTGAACTTTGTCTCAGGACCATTGCGGTCTATGGAGGATGAGGGAGCTCTCTGACTTTATCTAAAATATCTTACTTTGTTTTCTGAAGATGAACAAAGCTCTTGGGGGATTGGAACAACATGGGGCTAATTACCAACAGAATTTACATTTTTTGTTGAACTTACCTTTAAACACTTGGAAAGGGTGGTGAATCATCAGAGAGCAATACATATTTCACATTGTTCACAGGCCAAGATTCTGCTCCTTGCACCATTAAAATTGATGTTTGGCATTGACATGCGTGAACACTGCTTTGGCTTTAGCAGCCAGGCCATGTGACTCTACAGTGGTTTAAGCAGCTGTAGTTCTATGATATGGTAGGTGTGATGCAATAGATTCTTGCAGATCTACTGGGGGACGTTATGCCCGGGTTCACAAAAAGAATAACGATGGCTTGACCCGAAGATGTAAAAAGAGAGGTGAAATTTATTTACAGTGCACTACAAAATGTCCAGTGGCAAAAAGTATGTACAATACTGTATGTACAGGTGTCCACAAAAAATACAGTCCAAAAACCAAATTATCAAAACAACAAAAGAAAATAATAATAATAATAATAAAAAAAGACACAAACACTAAATATAAATATACACAAACGAGTCTGTGCGGTATAGGGAAAAAAATATAGTCGCTCACAGCTCAACAATAGCACACTTGCTTACTTGGTAAACAAACCACTGACTAGGGTATGGCTTCCTTCTTATATAGTCCAGACCCCACCCCTACCTGGAGGGTACCATTAACAGGCAAGTATAAATTTCCATAATGTCCTCTTTGTTACCATATAACAGTGTAATACGTAACTCAAGCAGAAAACCCAATATTTTCAAGCTGTAAGTCAAAAAATACAAAAACACAAATCTAAACAGTTACTGTCTCTTGTTGTGATCCCCCTACACAAAACAGTAATGGTTTGGCCAAACTTTGACCGCATTGTGCCACCATGGCAAGGTTGTGACGTCATAAGCACGCATGGAAGTTCGACTACTCCTGCACATTCAAACAAGAACAAGAAATTAAACAAGAATGTATGTGTGGTGTATACGGAGACATGCATGCGCGATGAGAAGTGTATGGATTTGTCCGTGTGTCATCAGGATACATGTGCACCTCATCTCTGATGACTCAACAGAAAAAAGGTAAGGGACAATGTGTGCAAGTGTGTGTGTTTGCCAGTACTGTCATTCCCAGCCGTAAAGATTAGTTCTTCACAGTATGGTACTTTAATGAGATAAATCAATTGGGACAGTATGGTATTGAAAATAAAAATAGTGATTTCCAAATTTACTTGGACTTGGTCAGCTTCATTTCATTTCATTTGTAAATATACATCCTTTCCTGTCATTCAGATCTGCAACACATTACAAAAAAAATTGGGATAGGAGCAGTTTAGGGCTAATAATTAGTTAAATAAATGACAATTGAAATTGAAGTCCTTTAGGAGCAAAGATGGGCTGAGGATCGCCAGCTTGCCAACAAACAAGTGAAATGTTTTAAAACAATGTTCCTCAAAGAAAGACAGGAAGACATTTGCATATTTCATCTTTAACATGCAGAACATATTCAAAAGGTTCAATGAATCTGAAGGAATTTCAGTGTGTAAAAGACAAATGGATAAGCTGAACAACTTTGTTCTCTGATCCCTCAGGCAGCACTGCATCAAGAACCATCATTCATCTATAAGCAATATCACCACATGGGCTCAGGACTACTTTGGCAAGTACCACAATACTTAGTTAGATCCACAAATGCTGGTTAAAACTGTACTATGCCAAAAGGAAGCCATATGTTAACATATGTGTCCAGAAGCACTAATCAATTTCTCTTGGTTCAAAGGCATCTGGGATGGACCATCACACAGTGGAAATGTTTACTTTGGTCAGATGCATTTCAGGTATTTTTTGGGAGAAAAAAAAAAAAGATCATTCAGACGGACCAGCAACAAGTCATAAAAGTGAGAAAACAATGCAATACCTAGATTTTTTTGGAGACAATTTTTTTTTCAGGTGCATGTTAAATCTTACGTGAGGGAAATGCCTGTTACATATTCAGATAGAACACAAACTAAAAGCAGACTTCTCTTCTGTCTTCTGTCGCATGAACTTCCTTCAGCCTCAGAGACAAAATGTCCTATAAAATAGAGCAATTTGTGTGTGTTAGATGCATTTAATGTTTATTTTATTGTCCTCAGGGAAAAATTACATTGAGTACAAAAAAAAAAGAACAAAACCAAATGATGTGCGCAAGAAATTTAGGGTCAAAATCCATGAGGGTCAAAAACCATAAGAAACACATTAAATATTCTCCAGTGATGGGTTGCAGCTGGAAGGGCATCCGCTGCGTAAAACAAATGCTGGATAAGTAGGTGGTTTATTCCGCTGTGGAGACCCCAGATTAATAAAGGGACTAAGCCAAAAAGAAAATTAATAAATGAATGAATAAATAAACACATTAAATAATATTTGTTGTATTGTCTGCAATAAAATACAAGTCAAAGTAAAAAAAAATGATTTGGGGTTGTATATATGAATAAAAAAAATACAATTATTAAGTGATGATACACTTACCCAGATAGCAAAGAATTCTGGCCCAGAGTTGGCATAAATCTGGCCCA
>CAIGQZ010032675.1:5992802-6007438 GCA_903798205.1 Danio tinwini
TGGTCACTTTATTAGGTACACATGTCTGACTGCTTGTTAACACAAATTTCTAATTAGCCAATCACATGGCAGCAGCTTCATTTATTTAGCCATGTAGACATGGTCAAGACGATCTGCTGCAGTTCAAACGGAGCATCAAAATGGGGAAGAAAGGTGATTTAAAACGCGGCATGGTTGTTGGTGCCAGACGGGCTGATCTGAGTATTTCAGAAACTGCTGATCTACTGGGACTTTCACGCAAAACGATTTCTAGGGTTTACAGAGAATGGTCCGAAAAAGAGAAAATATCCAATGAGCGGCAGTTCTGTGGGCATAAATGCCTTGTTGATGCAGCTGATAGAAAGGCAACAGTAACTCAAATAACCACTCTTTACAACCGAGGTATGCAGAAGAGCATTTTTGAATGCACAACACGTCCAACCTTGAGGCAGATGGGCTACAGCAGCAGAAGACTACACCGGGTGCCACTCCTGTCAGCTAAGAACAGGAAACTGAAACTACAATTTGTACAGGCTCACAGGAAAAACGTTGCCTGGTCTGATTGAGTCTCGATTTCTGCTGCGACATTCGAATGGTAGAGTTAGTATTTGGCATCAAGAGCATGAAAGCATGGATCCATCCTGTCTTGTTTTAATGGTTCGGGCTGGTGGTGTAAGGTGGTGGGGGATATTTTCGTGGCACATTTTGGGCTCATTAGTACCAATTGTGCATCGTGTCACCGCCACAGCCTACCTGAGTATTGTTGCTGACCATGTCTATCCCTTTATGACCAAAGTGTACACATCTATTGATGACTACTTACAGCAAAATAGCGCACCATGTCATATAGCGGGAATCATCTCAGACTGGTTTCTTGAACATGACAATGAGTTCACTGTACTCAAACGGCCTCCACAATCACCAGATCACAATCCAATAATGCACCTTCGGGATGTGGTGGAACGGGAGATGCGCATCATGGATGTGCAGCTGACAAATCTGCAGTGATGCTATCATGTCAATATGGACGAAAATCTCTGAGGAATATTTGCAGTAACTTGTTAAATCTATGCAACGAAGGATTAAGGCAGTTCTGAAGGCAAAAGGGAGTCCAACTTTGTACTAGTAAGGTGTACCTAATAAAGTGGTCAGTGAGTGTATATGTATATGCTGGTTGTTCATGACTACTTATTTAAAAATGAGCTGAATAAACACAATTCCTGTTTTTTTGGGGGGGACAACTTAAATGTTTTAGGTTAAATCCACTTAAATTTCAAAAGCCTTTCTTTTATTTGTGTTGGGACAACATGAAGTAATTGTGTGGAACCCAGCAATTTTTACAGTGTTGCCTTGGATGGACATATTTGGTGTTATTTTAGTTACTATTACTTACTACTTAATTAAAGCCTCAACCTTAAAATTGTTTTGATTGTCATGCAACAATGTGCATCTTTTGTAAAGCTGCTTTGAAACAATAATTATGGTGAAAAGCGCTATACAAATAAACTTAAATTGAATTGACAGTCACAAAGGACAAGTGCATTTCATTACAAATGTGTGCAAAACTGTGATATTTATTTAATGTCAATAAAAGCTAGTCAAATGTGTTTCCATTAAGTGTAATTTGTTATTCCACTTAAACTCATCCTCTCATGAGAAGTCATTCCAAAAATAGGAGACATATGCTCATCAGATTTCAAACATTAATGTCATTGTAAGCCCTCCGTACTTGGAAGCAACCATGAATGACTTTTTCTGGGAAGTTACAGTGCACAATTTCACATTGGACCTGAGGATTCTGAATTTCCATATGAACAGACCAACTTTCTTTGAGCTGTGCAGTGCAAATGGGCCTCTAGTGCCTTCTGCATTATGACCAAGAGAGACAGAATCTACAAATAAACATACAGTAGCTACTATGAAATGATTTGATCATAACTTTTATGTATATCAGCGGTGATAAAAAAAAAAAAAAAAAAGTTTCCAGTAGAGTTTTTTTTTTTAAATATTCCCTTTTCGAATTGGCTGGAAATGCCAGCACACGCAGGCTCATTGGAAATACGTGATTCAGCCTACATTTTTATGAAACTGCGAACATTTATTTAAAAATACATTTGACTACAGTTTCTAGGTAAAATTAATGCTGGGGATGTATGACGCCAACTTATGTTCCTTTTTACAGTAATAATATTTACAGGGACATATCATCAACAATTAAAGCGATTGTTTATGTGCAGTTCTTTGCACAAGAGCAAACATATTTTACAAAATGTAAAAGGTGTCTATGATTTGTAATATAATCAGTTTGCCTCACCTATTTATCTCTATATGAACAACTTTTCTGGTGTGGCCAGTTTGCTCAATAGCTCACTTTGGTTGGGTTTAGGTCAGGAGTCCCCAATCTCCAGGCTGTGACCCAATACTGTCGTGAAAGAGTTCGGCTGCAAAATAAAAAGCGAAATTTCCCATTCTATTGTGAGTTTCTCCTTTAAGAACCAATATTCATATTTGTGCATGCTGCACACTGGTAGCCAGAAGATGCTAGAGGTTGCTGCTCCACTGCTAGAATTTCTTTGAGCGTAGAAACAAGGTATGAACACCACTGGTTTACAGGGACATGAAGTTATTTAATAACATGGGTATGACTTGAGTTGTACTCTACTGTATTAAGCTGGTTTTCAGGGACAAGCATCATGTCACACTTAACGGGATCTTTTGAAATTCAAAATTGTCCTATTAGGGTTGGGTTTATGGGTAAGGCCATATAATAAGTGGTTTTTGCAGTATATAATACATTATGCTTATGGAGTGCCCCCGTAAGCCATGTGTACAAGTATGTGTGTTTGTGTCTGTCAATTTTATTACTAGACAAACCACCATTTTAGGATGTTAAATTACAAGTGGTTGTACTTTTATTTTTCACCCATCTATCTCCATATGAACAACTTTTCTGGTGTGGTCAGTTTGCTTGATAGCTCACCTTGTAAGGTATTGTACAAAAGTGATAAAAGCATTTTGAACCAGGTATGAACACCAGCGCTACCATTCATCATCAGTTCATGTTGCTTAGTAGTGGTGTAACAGATCACAAATTGCAAGGTTCGCATCACACTAGGGTTTTTGAGTCACAGATCGGATAATTTTTCGGATCAGCAAAAAAGGGAAGTGACAAATGTCATTTGCTTTCCATTTATACAAAAATATTACTGCAAAAGCCATTGGTTTAAACAAACAGAACTTATAACCTGTAATGTTAATAAAAAAAATATAAAAAAAAACCAAGAAAGCAGCTGAAAAAAAAATTCAATATGAAAAATGATTTTTGCTACAGTTGCTGATAATGCTAAATGTAGAAATCTGACATCTTGTACAACATATTTATTTTCAATTAATGATTCAACAATTCACACATAAAACTTCATGTTTCATTATAGGTGTATCATTTTTGAAAACTTATTCAGTGACATAATTTTGATGGTTTGTCGTCACTCATTGGTTACACATTGTAATTGCTACAACATTCACCACCATCCAGTTCCAATGGTCATTTTAATCTTTACCAGAAACATCAGTGTTTATATCTAAACTATAAACTGTTCTCCAGGTACTTCTGTGTTATTGTTTGTAACTAACTGAAAAAGTGTGAAAACTGAATCCCTCTCGAGCAAACGAAGATTTGAATGCAGCACTTCGAAGGATTAATAAACATATGCAAATAATTTTCATTTATCATTCATGTTGCACGGGTTTGAATTGAGATTGCGATGTTTTAATGTTTAATTGTGCAGCTTTACACTGAATGCATTAATGCAGGCTAAACAAACTGTGACAGAAAACGCCTTTAATTAATAACCTAAGAAAGCATTAAGGTCCCACCACAACTTTTTCTGTCGGGAGGCGATCTCTCTGCAGTTGTTATAAATGTTGGATTAACTACAAGTTCAAAAAAGTTATTAATCTGCGGGTCACGCGAGTCCCAAACTATGGGTTGTGATCAGTGGAATTTAGACAGCGGCCTTTAGTGGATTTGTAATATTAAACGTGCAATGAAACAAAGCCAGAGCAACATATTGTACGTTCTGCAAAAAATGTAGGCTGAGGCACATAATTGCAATGGGCCTGGCTTAGAAAAAGCTATTTTTTTATATAAAATATCATCATTATTGTGAAATTGCACCAGGTCAATTTTTAATTCACAATTTCAATGACCAATTTCAATAGTACCTTTTTTAAATGGCCTAAAAATGTATTTGTTATATTTAGCTGAAGTCAAAACTACGAGCAGGGCCGGAGCAAGGCGAACTGCCGCTCTAGGCAATGGACTAGCACGCCGCCCTCAACCCGAAAGTTAAAACGAACCGGACCAGTTCATAAAGTGAGGACGGGGGGTTGATGTAGCAGATGAGTCAGTACGTTGGGTTGGGCGGCGGGGAGCGTTTGCCGCCCTCACTATTATGCCAGACCCCTATTATGCAAGTGTTCTGTTGATGTTGTGGATGAAAGTCAGTACGTCGGGTTGGGCGGCGGGGCGCGTTTGCCGCCCTCATTATTATGCCGCTCTAGGCGGCCACCTAGGTCACCTCTATGGACTCGCCGGCCCTGACTATGAGCCCTCCTATGATTTTTATTTCTCTCAATATTTCCCAAAATGAAGTTGGAATTTTTTACAGAATTTACTATAATATTTTTTTCTAAGGGAGAAAGTCTTATTTGTTTTATTTCAGCTAGAAGACAAGTCGTTTTTAATTTTTAAAACCATTTTCAAGGTCAATATTATTACCCTAATTACGCATTTTTTATTGTCTACATAACAAACCCCTGTTAAACAATGATTTGCCTAATTACCCTAACTAGCCTAATTATAACCTAGTTAAATTGCACTTTAAACTGAATAGTATCTTGAAAACTATCTAGTAAAATATGTACTGTCATCATGGCAAAGATTAAAGAAATCAGTTATTAGAAATTAGGTAATAAAACTATTAGGTTTAGAAATGTGTTAAAAACGTTTTTCTGTTAAACAGAAATTGGGATAAAAACATACAGGGGGGGCTAATAATTCTGACCTCGCTGCATGTTGTTTTTGTTTTTTGCAAATTTAGCTCATTTTAATTCGATTCAAATTTCCAAGGGTGATTTCGAAATGTGCATACTTGACATCCACCCATCACACATATTTATTCTGCAACTCACCAGCACTAAACTTCAGCCTGGCACCCATTCACACAATGCCTGAGTTCAGTCGTCCTGCTGTTCCCATCATCCAGCACAACGCCGTCCATCTCGGCTCATCGTCCGTGAATAGAGCTCTTCCCCTGGGAACTCGGTCAGCGCTGTGAACTCCACGCCAAACCGCAGCACAACCGTCTGCAACAAAACACCGCCTTTTATTCCAAACAATTTCCATTAAAGCGCATTCTCACACCCCTGAAAAGAGTTTAATCAGCCGGAACGTCAACCTGAGCTCATGCTGCTATATCCAATGAGAAAATAGCACACACTGATCCGAGATCCACCAGTAGAAACTTTTCATTAAGAACAGAGCGAAAGAAACTGATCTAGGATCAGAGCGGGCTGTCAGACAGGTGTTGGTCATTAGCGGTCTCATTAGAGTGTGTGTCAAAGAGAGAAAAAAGGCTCAGGCAGATGTGAATTGGGTTCAGAGCTGCAGGCAGGTGGCAGATACTGGACAATCGCTCAATGTCAGCCTCAATCCTGCCACGTTTGAGATGGATCGTGACTGAGCGTTTGACGAGCAGCTGAGGATGAACTTCAGTCGCTTTCTGTATAAGACGCTGACATTTACGCGATTATGAGCAAAAGGTTTGTTGTGATATTGAAGTGTCTGTGGAGGGCCATTCTCACACAGCAGGCACGTTGACACCGAGACTCTCATTAGATACAATAAGGCTTAATGAGAGAAATTAATGATGCCAGGATCCCGCAATGCTGAGTGTGTGTGTGTGTGTGTGTGTGTGTGTGTGTGTGTGTGTGTGTGTTCCCTGTGGGAATCAAATTCATGAAAATGTTCTGAGAATAATAGATAAATCTGATAAGACCACTCTCTGGGGCTTCACAATGGAAAACATGTTAATAAAGAGATTGCAATGGGATGCAGGTCAATGTGTCTAAAATGCTACAAGCAAACAGTAATTATTCTGATATTCTAAAGCGAAATATTTAGTCTTGCATATAGACTTGCATTTAGTCTTGTAGAATCTTTAGTTTGCCTATAACTTACTGTAAACAAGTCCTGTTTGGTGAAGGAAAAATCATGGTTTGGGGTTACATTCAGTAGGGGTGTGTGAGAGATCTGCAGAGTGGATGGCAACATCAACAGCCTGAGGTATCAAGACATTTGTGCTGCCCATTACATTACAAACCACAGGAGAGGGCAAATTCTTCAGCAGGATAGTGCTCCTTCTCATACTTCAGCCTCCACATCAAAGTTCCTGAAAGCACAGAAGGTCAAAGAGCTCCAGGATTGGCCAGCCCAGTCACCAAACATACTGTAAACTTTGAGTATGTCTGGGGTAAGATGGAGGCATTGAAGATAAATCCGAAGAATCTTGATGAACTCTGGGAGTCCTGCAGGAACTCTTTCTTTGCCATTCTAGATGACTTTATTAATAAGTTATTTGAGTCATTACAGAGATGTATGGATGCAGTAGTTCAAGACTTTTATCTAAGCAAAGTCAGATCTTACTTTCCTAATTAAATAATAATAAAAAATAATATTTTATTTCTGTAAAAAAAAAAAAGCGTAATCTAGAGGCCTTTGCCTTTTCATATCAGCCATTTCTGATACCAATGATCAACTAGAATTCAAGTTATTATTTGTTGTTCCTAAAACTTGGATAGGCGGCAAGACTTTGATCAGGTAGTGTACAGTGCTATTTTTTTTAGATGTATATGTATTTACAAAATGGTATGTGTATCTTTACTCTACAGTAATGTTCACAAAGTAGCTTTAAAATACAGTAACATACTGCGTAACTGTCCTACAGTAAACTACAGTGGATATTACAATTAGATCATTTACAAAAATCCTTAACAGTGTATCTTTTGTTGTCAATGTATTCAAACTAATTTTTCGTAGCCAATTCATCTCACCCGGCACAATCGAATGATCAAATTAGGCAAACCATTCAACACAATTACTAAAACTATATGAGAGTTTACAAATCTAAGTGACAGCCAACAATCAACAATGTCTAAGTGTGTGTGTGTGCGCGCGCAGTTTTTGACTAAAATGGGGTGGTACCAACTTACAGTGGGTCACACTTTATTTTGATGGTCCGTTTGTTGAATCTAAGTTACATTGCATCTACATGCCAACCAATTCTTATTAGATTATAAGTAGACTGTTTGCGTGGGGTTAGGTTTAGTGTAAGTTGACATGTACTTGCAAAGTTTCTTATAGTCAGTTAAATGTCTGTTTAGCAGCAGTATCAACATCTAATAAGCAGACAGTCTACTAATACTCAAATAGACCATCAAAATAAAGTGTTACCCAAACCTATTTAGAGAAGAACCCCATAATTTCTTTGCACAAATAATTGTTTGGCACGAACACGCATTTTAAAAAAACAAAACAATATTAGTTTTGGTAAAACATGCACTCGTTTTCCATATTAATTAAAAATATATGTAAATAGCACACATAAGGCCTGTGTTTCCTTTACAAATATTATTAAATAAAAATAAAAAAATTATAAAAATTATAATATATAATATTATAATAAAAATTATTATTATTATAATAAAGCAGGATAATGTTTTTTTTTTTTTTTTGAAAAGTCTACTTTTACAATTTGACACATGTAAACCACTGCAGAAATGTTCTAACCACTAGGCCCATGTCATATACAGTACAGATACTTAATAAATAACCTACTATAAATTAAAAGCATTAACGGATGCTATGTTTTTTGTTTTGCTTTGACGACATAATGTAAATTCCGCTTTTAAATAAGAGGTCACATAGCTTTCGTCATGAGCCATGGCTGTGTTCAAAATGTCAATGTTTTTAAGTGCACTGTGAAGGGAACGTAGTTGTAAACATAAAGATCATTAAAACTGAACTTTAAAAATGCTTTAAAAACAATTTACACCTAAGAGTGAGGACTTTAATCCTTTTTTGTTTTTTAAATAATTCCAAGTTTAAATGTTAGAACTTTCTAAATGAATAAGTTGCAAGCATGGAAGTTTGCGACGCAGTTTGAGAAATGAATTTGAGAAACGGCAAATCAACAAACTATGTTTGTAACGACGGAAGTTGTGACCTTAGTTGGCTAACGATGGTTTTCAGAAACGCACCCCAGATCTTCAACTATTAAAACTGGACTGACAGTTTCTATTTAATAGAACTTTTATGTTAAGCTGCTTTGACACAATCTACATAGTAAAAGCACTATAGAAAAAAAAAACGCGTAATTGAATGATCTTATTGTTTTTTTCCCCCCATTTATTTATGCTTTTGAATCACACTTTTAAACGTAAAAAAAAAATTGTAAAAAGTTGTATTAACTTCTTAAGTGATTTATTCTCTGGGTTGCTGTTGTATACATCATGGCACAAAACCTTGTAATAAGCTGCCAATACATTACAGACTTATTTCTCGATGTATAATTTTTTAAACGTTATATTATTTCAGCCTACTAAAATGTTAATAAAAGTCCCTTTTGAACTGAATTTTCAACATCAAAAAAGTATGAGCAGAGATCACCATCCCAAAATGCAATTCACAACCGTAAAAAAAAACAGAACACAAAATATAAAAACTGTTAATTGACTGATATTTTTTACAGTGTGTGTGTGTGTGTGTGTGTGTGTGTGTGTGTGTGTCAAGTTATTATTAGACAAAGTTCAGAGCAACCATTATGTGATGTTTAATTATTAGTGGTTGTACTTTTATTACTTTAGATTATCAGTACGTGTTCTTCAGTACGTGTTCTTCAGTTCGCCAGTTGAGATCTGCTGAGCTAGCAGAACTGCTAATCATATGGCGGCAACTCTTAGGCATGTTGACTATTACAAATTGAAATGGAATGGCTTGCAACAGACAGCTGAAGACGTTAGTATGAGGATCAATTTATGAGGTCCATCGTTGAAAATAATGTGTAACCCTGGACCACAAAACCAGAAATAATTTTAATTGAGACTCTCCATCATCTAAAAACTGAATATATATAAGATTTTGACTGATGAACGTCTGTTAGGGTAGAAACTAATTTGGCTGAGATACAACAATTTGAAAATCTAGAATTTGAGGGTTAATAAAAAAATTCAAAAAAAGTCTAAATCTTGTGAAAAACACACTTAGCTGATGATTGATTAAAAAAGTGTGTTTGGCATGCTGTCCTGGGAGAGAGCCCTGAGCTCATAAGATTGGTGAAGCTCTTTCCTGTTTGCAAGGCGAGAGGGGAGTTTGAGCTCAGGTAGTTCTTGAGAACTCCCCTGCTGTAGTAGCTAATAAACAGATAGTGATTGCTCTTAAGAGATAACTACTTACTAGGAGCATGTCTATGGTGCTGATTTAGATTAGTCAATTAGCTTAAGTTGCATGATTTGGATGGTGGGAGGAAACCAGGGAACCCAAGGGAAACCCACATTAGCACGGGAGAACATATAAACTCCACACAGAAACGTTGGCAGGCTTGGTAAGGACTAGAACCAGTGACGTTCTTGCTGTGAGGCAACAGTGCTAACCATTGGGCCACCGTGCCATCCATCTAAGAAAGGAGGAGGAGTAGAGGTGGAAGGAGGGATTCTTTAAAACGAAGATGGCTGTCATATGGAACCTAGGGTATTTATAGTGGATTAGGAATCGTCTGATTGGTGAATCATAAATTGAATAATGCGGGGCTGGCTACAAGCAATCATAAGCACGTGATCCTCTTGAAATTAGTTTATAAATAAACTTTACTTTGATATATTTGCAGTAGATAACAAAATATATTCATGGAATATGATTGTTACTTAATTGTTTAATGAATTTTGGCATAAAACGAAAAATAATAATGATTTTGCAAAAAAAAATACCTGTACAAGACATAAGGCATAATATACAGTTGAAGTCAGAATTATTAGCCCCCCATGTATATTTCCCCCCTTATTTCTGTTTAATGGAAAAATTATTATTTTTCAATACATTTCTAAGCATAAAAGTTTTAATAACTCATCTCTAAAAACTGATTTCTTTTATCTTTGCCATGATGACAGTACATAATATTTTACTACATATTTTTCAAGATACTCGTATTTAACTTAAAGTACAATTTAAAAGTTTAACTAGGTTAATTAGGCAAGTGATTGTATAATAATATTTAGTTCTGTAGACAATTGAAAAATAATATTGCTTAACAATATTGACCTTAAATTGGTTTAAAAATATATCTTCTTGTATAGCTGATCTAAAACAAAAACTTTCTCCAGTAGAAAAACTATTATAGGAAACATTGTGAAAATTTCCTTGCTCTGTTAATCATCATTTCAGAAATATTTGATAAAGGGTGAATAATTGTGACTTCAACTGTATATCTTTAATGACATGAGGATCTCACACTACTGGTGTACTACAAACAATGAACAATACATATATTACAATATTTATTCATGTAAGTTAACAGTTAAAGATAATAAACTTGTTCATTCATGTTAACAAGCATGAATTTGGATTTTAATACTGCATAAGTAAATGTTGAACTATGATTAATAAATACTGTAAAAGTATTGTTCATTATCCGTTCATTGATACATTGCTATTTATTGGTTAAATCAAAGGTCTTACCTGTTGTTAAAATAATAATAATAATAATAATAATAACTGCATTAAGAATTAAATGTTAAATTAAACATGACATGATCCATACAGTTGAAATCACAATTATTAAACCCCCTTCGAATTCCCCTCCCCCTTTTAAAATATTTCCCAAATGATGTTTAACAGTGCAAGGAAATTTTCAAAGTATGTCTAATAATATTTTTTTCTTCTGGAGAAAGTCTTAATTTATTTTGGCTAGAGCTAAAGCGGTTTTAAATTTTTTTAAACACCATTTTTTTTGGACCAAAATGATTGGCCCCTTTAAGCATTTTTTTTTTTATTTAATTTTTTTAAATAGTCTACAGACCAAACCATCATTATACAATGACTTGCCTAATTACCCTATCCTGCCTAGTTAATCTAGTTAAGCCTTTAAAAAGTCACTTTAAGCTGTATAGAAGTGTCTTAAAATATGTAGTTAAATATTATTTACTGCTGTCTGTCACGTTTACTCAAGACAGACAAGGATGGTTATCTTTTAAGGGGTTCATTACAAAACAATGCAGCTGATTCAGAAAGATGAAGCAGGAGAATGGTGTTGCTGAGAGTGAGCGATCTAGGAACAGTTCACAAGGTAAACATCAGAAGGTGAGCGATCTCACACACAGATCACAGATAGTCACTTCCCTTATTTAGTTGTATTGGCATCCATAGGCAAAGAGAGACATCCATGGGAGAAGACAAGAGACATCTATGGGAGAAGACGAGAGGAAGAGGGAGAGAAGGTGAGGTGAACCATCCAACTTCGATTCCGGCCGATGAGTAAGTGAAGGAGGTGAGTATATATGGTATTTGGTGATTGTGGGTACAGGTGCGGGTAATTAGTATGCTGACGATTGTTCACGGGTGTAGTGAGAGGTGACTAGTGAGGGAGAGCAGTGATTGGAGCTGCAGGAACGAGTCAAGGGTTATAAATCAATCAAATATTTATTATAAAAATAAATCAGTCATTAGAAATGAGTTATAAAAACTATTATGCTTAGAAATGTGTTGAAAAAAATCTTTTAATAAACAGGGGGCTAATAATTCAGGGGGGTTAATAATTCTGACTTCAATTGTATATCTTGATCATTGTTGTATGTTCTAGTTTGACTTTATGTACGAATGAAATATGGACCTGTTCTGGTGTCTCTCTGGCATTCACACATCTTCTCATGTGGCCTCGTATGATATTAAAATGTTCATCAAATGTCCTTCACTTCAGTATGAATGTAATTTTATTATTGATGTTTTTATGTATATGTACCTTATTTTATATATTTTTAGTATGGAAAGCTCTGCTGTGACATGTGAATTTCCCTTTGGGGATTAATAAAGTCAAACAAACAAACAAACAAAATCACACTTTTAGAAGTAGGTCATACTGCTACTTGTTGCCTACTGTGTCACAATGATATACACAGGAGACCCAAATACAAGATGATTTATAAAAAGGAATAACAAGAGTCACAACTGGTATTGATCTCACCAGACATAGTGTGGAGCAAGGGTGCTCACACCAGGAATTCAACACGCTAAACAGCGGTAATAGTTCATCCGAGAAACAGATCCGAAGTGAAGTCGCTCACTGATATCTCACCAGATATTGAGGGAAGGGGAGGTTAGCGCTATGGAGCAACTCTCAAGGAAATCGACATGCTTACCAGCTGTAACAGTTCATCAGAGTAGCGTATTCGAGATGAAGTAACAGACTTATGGCGAAACACCACCAACAGATCGAGCGAGAGCACCAAACAGGAAGCAGACACAGCAGTGAACAAACAACGGAATGACAATCGCTATCTGCAAACACTGAACATATAAAGGCACGCGGTAATGCGCAAAAGCTGTGACTGATAGAAAACAGCTGAGTGAGACGAGTGGTAACAAGACACGTGACAACACAGCTGATGAATGTAAACACACACACACTACGCGGTGAAGATAAACCCAAACAAACACACCCACTTCCCACACACACACATGCAAGAAGAACAGATAGATCCACAACCGTGACACACTGTTGTCTTTAATGCTGTATCAGATTTAAAATGTCAGAAACCCTCATATTATTTCTCATTAACATAAATACACTTTAAAAAGTGATGTTATTCAATGTTAAACTGACCCCGGGACTCGAACCAGTGATCTTCTTGCTTTGAGGTGACACTGCTAACCACTAAGCCAGCATTCTGCCCAACAATTAATTACTTTACTTAAAAAAAAGTGAGTAAACCCGGTGTCTCAAAATCAACAAGCTTGCTTTACTTATAAAGTGAGCAAACAAGTTGCTACTGTTAATTTGACATAGATTCATTAATATAATTTTGCGCATAGTTAATTTACTTAATTTTTTACTAATTTTAATTCAACAGGTTAATCATTTTATTATGTAAAGTCAATAATTCAGTTTAAAAGTAAAAGATTTACTATTTTTTTGTCATTAGTAAAGTAACCTGTGAAGATGGTGAAAGGGGGAGGGGGGGTTACTGCAGCAATCCTTTGCTTTGAACAACTCGGGACCATTGCCGTTTATGGAGGATGAGGGAGCTGTGGATTTCATCTAAACTGTTTGTGTTCTGAAGATGAACAAAGGTCTCAGAGAGTTGGATTGACATAAAGGTGAGCAATTAATAATATAGTTTTCATTTTTGGAAGAACTAACCGTTTAATAACAAAGGTAAAATAATAACAAAATAACAAATAGCTTTCATGGTTAAAAAATTACATTGTATTATAGCATTTTATTTAGGGATGTTCCGATCAGGTTTTTTTGCCCTCGAGTCCAAGTCATTTGATTTTAAGTATATATCGATACTGAAACCCAATCTGATACTTCTATAATACATAAAAATATAAAGCAAAGAAACAGATCCAGCATGTTTTTTCATTTTTTTTTCATTTAATTCACCTTATTATAACTTTCATGAACTCTGTTAACAAACAGAGCACTTCTGTGAGATAGCTTGAACAATAAAGTAATAAATAACAAATTCTTCACTTTTGGATTTTAGTGCAACAGTAAAAAATAAATCTAATATAAAAGCAAATAGCACCTCAACTTAAAATACTCGGCAGGCAATCCCAAGTTTACGTATCTCACAGTTTGCTATCGCAATTTTATTGTCATCAACTCTATAATGTCTCCAGACTGCAGACATATGCGCGCTTTCCGCTTCATGCTGCTTTCGTGTTCTACTTTGTTGGCATTTAACCAATAGCGTCTCTGTAACAAAGTCATGCCACACGCGTTGCTGTTTCTGTGTGAAGTCAAGAAAGAGGTCTAACTTTGTGCCACCACATAACTATAGAAGTATTAAAAAATAATGAAAATATACAGTTGAAGTCAGAATTATTAGTCCTCCTTTGAATTTTTTTTCTTTTTAAATATTTCCCAAATGATGTTTAACAGAGCAAGGAAATTTTCACAGTATGTCTGATAATATTTTTTCTTCTGGAGAAAGTCTTATTTGTTTTATTTCAGCTAGATTAAAAGCAGTTAAATTTAATAAGTATTTTAAGGTCAGAATTATTAGCCCCTTTAAGCTATATATCTTTTCGATAGTCCACAGAACAAACCATCGTTATACAATAACTTGCCTAATTACCCTAACCTAGTTAAGCCTTTAAATGTCACTTTAAGCTGTATAGAAGTGTCTTGAAAAATATGTAGTACAATATTATTTACTGTCATCATGGAAAAGATCAAATAAATCAGTTATTAGAAATGTTTAGAAATGTGTTGAAAAAATCTTCTCTCCGTTAAACAGAAATTGGGGAAAAAAATAAACAGGGTGGCCAATAATTCAGACTTAAACTGTGTGTGTGTATATATATATATATATATATATAT